>NQII01005217.1:32461-124211 GCA_002778355.1 Clitarchus hookeri | reverse complement strand
GAGGGGCACATTGCTCGCCTCATCTTCTGGTCGCATCCTCCCTCCTTACCCTGACAAAGAGACCGTTACGCACCATGCGTGCCGCATCTGACGTGACGGAGGAGTGCCATATACGTACTTCGCTGTTTGAAAATGTTCTGGAAATAGCGACGGAGGAAATATAAGGTATGGCTTCCGGTCTTGGGGGCAGAGAAGCAGAGAGGGACTCCAACGATTTTTTTATTCTGCGTACTTTATTCCGTTGGCGAAGGTGGGTGGCGGATAGATAGTCTATTACACTGGCCAACAGCCATTTTGGTGCCAACGATTTTTCAAATGTTCCTGGGTACGTTTTGGGGGCAGAATCCAAAGTAGCCATTATATTTCGTCTATCAGATCTATTTTTTGAGGTAGGCTATGTTTTATTTTTTTGAAGTAGCTATACACAAATTCATTACTTATCACTTAAAAATGTTCTTTTATACGACTTTCTAGCTTGGAGTTTACTTGGACAGTCTCGCTGAAGACTCCAACAGTAGTCGGCCATCATTTGGCTATTCCTAGGCCCTTGATATCGATCTTCCATAGTTTTTATGTCGTGATGGAATCTTTCTCCCTGTTCTTCACTACAATCGCCTAGGTTTTCTGGAAAGCGATCTAGGTGGTTGTGGAGGTAGTGAACCTTTATGCTCATATTACAACCGAGAATATTAAAGTTTGAAAGCATGGTTTCCACTAACTCTGTGTAATTCTCTGCCTTATGATTTCCAAGAAAAATTTGAACCACTTGAACAAATGAACACCAAACGTTAAATTCAATCTCGTTCATTGATGAGGCAAATTGGGGATATTTGATAAGCTGCCTTATTTGAGGGCCACCAAATATGCCGGATTTTAGTTGGTCCGTACTAATCCTAGGAAATGCACGTGTCAAGTAACCAAACCAAAGTCCATCTCGATTTAAAGTTTCACAAATTGCTTCATAAGCCCCAATGTAATATGCAAGGGTTNGGATTTTAGTTGGTCCGTACTAATCCTAGGAAATGCACGTGTCAAGTAACCAAACCAAAGTCCATCTCGATTTAAAGCTTTCACAAATTGCTTCATAAGCCCCAATGTAATATGCAAGGGTGGATGTAAGATATTTTCTCTCGAAACCAAAGGTTCGTTGATTACGTTTAGTTTTCCTTGAATCATGACATTTCTTAAAGGCCAATTTCTGTTAACCGAGTGCCGATTCTTAGCTCTGCTGTCCCAAAGACATAGAAAACAAGGATATTTTTTATATAAGTAGGTATAAGCAGGTCGGTCGAATCATGGGCAATTCCAGGTATATCTGGCTAATTTGATTTGAATTTGAGGTATGACATTTCTATTTTGACCTCAAAAGATATTGGGTTATCTTTACTTATGCCTTTTATCAGAACCAAAATCAATTAGCCCGTATCTCAAAAACTAGAGCTGATAGACGAAATATGATGGCATTTTTTGGAATCAGCACATTAAAAATATCCCAAATCAGTCCTTCGTTTTCCGGCACCAAAACAATTTTTCGTTTTGTGGGCCAGTGTTATTTAGTACGTTATCAATAATAAAATATGTTTAGTATTTTTAATACTGTATTCAATTTGTTTATTCAAAATGTAATTTGTATTTCTATTTTAAGGGGTTATACATGATGTTTTATAATATATGTTGTAATTTATAATATGTTTTATAATATATGTTTTACACTATGTGTTATATGAATTTTTTATACTTGTTCCCTTTTGTAACCATTGTGATCTTTTGCGATCTTACAAACTATTTTGTAATATTTGTTGGGGAAGTTTATAAAAGAAACTAAATAATTTTTTCCCCAAATACAGAGAATGAAAAAACAAAAGTTGTTGAAACTTTCACATACCCCATCACTTTATCACTTTAAGGGAATGAGGGAAAGAGTGGGGGTTCTCTCTGTTTAGGAATTTTTCCATTGAAGTAAGGAGAGAGAGAGTACTGTTGCCATGTGTTGGCATGCTATCAGCAGAATTTGCGCTAGTGATACTAACAGTTCACGACACGTTAAATCATTTAATTCAAAACCATGTGTTTAGATAATTATTGCTGACTAATATAGTCGTTTGCGGACCGCATGAGGCCCGGGAACCGCTAATTGAATATTCCTGCAGGCGTTGCTATTTGTACGTAGGGTTTTGTAACCGTGGTGATAGTTTACTGTTTACGAGATTGAAAATAATTCGTTCCTTCAGATGTTAAGGGTGTGTTTATTAAGTAAATGTCCTCAAGGCCACTCTAAATAATATGTACCTTGATTCAAAGATATACCTCATAAATACTTATCAGTGAATGAATTTGCCAATAATTACACTCTATAATGATTAAAACCGAGACTTTATATTTGTCCACTGAAATGGAAAAATTTCTTGCAATCACATTCACATTTAAGTATAAATTGAATCTGCAGAAAGGAATTTGTTTTTATAGTAATTTTATAATGCGATTTAATGGAAGAGGCGGCCAAATGTTGCACAAAGAGAGCGGAAAATAAAAACCTGACAAATTTACATTACGTAGTAGAAAAAAGCGAACCAAATGTGCTTAAGTCTCGCGTGCGTATTATTTCGGAACGTCACTAAATAAATCCGGCAAAGCCTGTTTTGGGAATAAAAAAAATCACATTTTTAGTTGACTTCCACGTCCGCAGCAGTTGCGCACATTCACACATTCCCCCGGCAAATCAAAGTCCACACGGCAATCTACGCGTGAATCAAGTTCCAGTAAATCAGGTAGTCGTTGGATTGTAAAGCAAATAAAGTGCATGCCCCTGCATTCCCCATGATACTTCACGCTATGAACGAAGACTATCCTGATGGGCGTGTCGAATCTTGTGACCGGGTTGTGAACGAGTGCAACGACAACGGATATTCTGCTGGCGTGATTACTTGGTCCGGTGAATGGAACTGTCAACCGCCACAACTGTGTGTACTGGGCCGATGGGAAACCCCACCCCATTTGTGGTAAAGCAAGTAGATTATCCTCGCGGGTTAACGGTGTGGTGCGGCATGTCTACCACACGACTGGTATAGCCGTTCTTGGTTGACAGAACGATGACAGGTGAAAGCTCCCATACCAAGTTGCAAGGAAAAACTGTGCCAGCTGTCAACCAACCCTACCCAGATGACGACTGCCTTTCCCAGAAAAAAACGGTACATCGCTACATTACCATCGGGACATACGGTCGCTCCTGGATGAAACCTCTGTTGGGTGGTTGATAGGCCGACGAGGAAGAGTTGATTATCCATCCCGAATTTCCAGATTTAACGCCGTTAGATTTTCGTCTGTGGGGAAGTCTATACAACACTACGCACGCCACAAAGCCACGCCCACTGGATGCCACGTGGAAACGCGATTTTGATGGCCTGTGAACTCACTCCCACGGAAACCGTAGCTACTGTTTGCCGTTCTGTTCTACAGCTTTGCAGACGATTTATTTCTACCAGTGGCAAACTTTTTGAATATTTGTTGCTGTTGATGTCATTCGCACACACCCAACGTTGTCCTTAAAGCGTCAAATGCAAGCTGTCCCATCGATTTGTGTTTAAAAGTTTCTCTGTTATTCACATTGAACTATTGTAAACATTAATTTTAGGACGTCCAGTATGTTACATACGCAACTGCAGTGTGATCTGTCGTATTAATACCTATGTCTTTCCCTAAAGGTATCTGTCTTTTGTCCAGTATACACAGTGTATTTATTAGTTGCAATTGCGTTTCAAGTTTTAAAAGCAATGACTGAAGTCGCTACGATAAATTGTTAAGTTCGTATTGTCAACAGCGCGTAGCAGTATTGATTGTACCCAAAATTATCTAACAGGTGCCTCAATGTTACTAACATCAAGGGCAAGAACGATTTTGCGCACAACACAGCTTTTTTTTCCACTGTGTTAGTTTTTCCAACAAAATAAGTATGCTTGAACAAAGCCAGAAATTCAGGATAGTTATGCCATCCATATCGGAAAAGTTACATTTTCAATCGCATTACATTAACCAAATCTAAAATTCTTTAAAATGTAGTATGCACTTTTTGTGAAAGTATTCCAACAACAAATAATTTTACATCCAAACAAATATTTATGCTAGTGTATTCTGTACGTTCTTCTAAATTTTAATTAGTTGTTTTTCATAAATAATAAAATAATTTAAAAATAAGTATTTTTTCCATTTCTGTGTATATAATAGAGGAAGGCAATGTAATTTAGAGACATGCAGAAATCAATTTACTTGAAAATCACAATAAACCTGGNCCAAACAAATATTTATGCTAGTGTATTCTGTACGTTCTTCTAAATTTTAATTAGTTGTTTTTCATAAATAATAAAATTATTTCAAAATAAGTATTTTTTCCATTTCTGTGTATATAATAGAGGAAGGCAATGTAATTTAGAGACATGCAGAAATCAATTTACTTGAAAATCACAATAAACCTGGTTTAATGAAATCGCTTCAGGTAAATGCTGAGCAGGTTCGAATCCTTGTTACAGGTCTTGGTTGATGCCTTTCCTATATTCTGATTTTCCATGCTAGGGGTTCCGTATCTAATAAACTAGCTGTCAACGAGTTTTTTAGTTCACAAGACGCCACCATCTACTTTTCACCACAAATCACTGGCGCAAGTATAAAATTACGAAACTCAATAACTACATGCTTCAACTGCCTTAGTGACTCAGCCTTCGACGATATGGTTTAGTTCTTATTGATTTAGGTAAAATGCGTGTAGCGTTTTACTCGACAAAAACGAAGTATTAAAGGAAGGCTTAGGAACTTAAGTGGTAAATTATTTTTCATTATTAATCTTGATGTTGTCGTTGACTTAATTAAAGTCTACAAAGTAAATTAAACTTCGTGGTAACTGTTAATGGTATATTTCTGTACAATTATACACATTCGTAAACATTATAAAATATATTACGTAAAATGAGTATCGTTTCACTTACGCAATGAACGATCATTTGTTTTATTACGGAATTAAAACTCTTATAAGGGACTTTGAAAGTTAGTAACGGTTTGTATGATTTTTTAAAATACCAATTTTTAAGAGTATTATTTTAATAGATCTGTATGCAATTAAAAAAAAAATTTTAATACATTTTTAATATATGTTTTCAATAACTCTATATAAAATTTTGGCTACTATATTCAAAAGTTTCTTGGCAATATTCATAACAAAATTTTCCACTTGGGGTTGAGGTAACGTTATCTTCAGAGACAAAATGTTCAAACCAAATCATAACGTTAGTATTGAGGCCTTTCGCCTGTAGCTGTTTTCCACATTTGAGGCCCATGATGCGCGGGGGTGATAAGGATGACTGTTCCACGTGCACCAAGGCCACCTTCGCCTCTAGGCGCAAGGCTCCGAACTAGCATGCAGGGCTCTCGTCGTGCAGCGTGTGCCTAGGGGAGTTAGACGGTAACCCTATTGTCGGAAAGTTTGCAACAAAGTTCATTGCAGGTCCCTATGCTAGTTACGTAGTAATTCACCCAGAATACATATTTTAACCTATAAGAGTTTGCAAATAAGTTTTGACACCTTAATAGTATGACAATAATATTTGCTATAATGTGAAACGTTGAAAGATGTATTCCACCGTAGTCTGAAGTGTTATTTATATTTTTCATGGAGAAAGTAAAAGGTTTCGTTCAGGCAAACAAAGATTGTGTAGCGCAACCGAATTGGTCGTTTGTTTAGGGGTAGGGAACTATTTTGTTGTTGGAGCCAAATTGTTTGGTTGTTCTTATCTACTTGTCCCAAACTGCACGATCTGGTTGCAGCAACTAAATAATGGTTTGGTTCTACGTTACTTAAAAAGTTTCGTTTAATATAAAGAAAAACTGAAAGCACCAGTGCGATTCGAACGTAATTAGTTTGATTCCTAGTTATACGCTCTAGTAACCTCAGCTAAAGTGACGACTCATGAGATTTTATTGTTTTAAGATTTATACAGTTTAACTACTTGACAATGTGTGTCAAGAAATATTCCTAGTTAAACAGCTTACTTTTTGGTTTCCTGTTGAGCAAGTATTTTAGTCATCGCCAATATCGTACCGCTGAAACATATAATGTTCACGAAATATGGAAAATATTATTGGAACTTCAACTGATTTAAGTAAAAGTAATATTTTTAAGAGAATTTGGCGTCATTGATGATGCAAAAAAATAAACATTCCAAAAAAGGAATTGTTGAAATGNATTCCTAGTTAAACAGCTTACTTTTTGGTTTCCTGTTGAGCAAGTATTTTAGTCATCGCCAATATCGTACCGCTGAACCATATAATGTTCACGAAATATGGAAAATATTATTGGAACTTCAACTGATTTAAGTAAAAGTAATATTTTTAAGAGAATTTGGCGTCATTGATGATGCAAAAAAATAAACATTCCAAAAAAGGAATTGTTGAAATTATTTTAATTAGTTCTTGCATGCATTTTGCTTCCTATTCACACATATTAACACAAATGCTTCTCGTATCAGTACAAAAAATATTATACAATATTTTTATTGTAACCCATTTTAGTTAATTTATTAAAAGTATGAAACTTTATCTACATAGTTTTCTTATGGCGTTCATAAGTGGTACTGGGGCGGGGGTCGGGGACGAGCCAATTATAATTTTTCCCCTTTTTTTACAAACATCTTGTAACCTTGCCTTTTATAGGGGTTATGTTTAATATTAGCCGTACATATTTTAATTATATATGATAACATTTATGTTGTCACTTTCTTTAAAATAATTTCCAAATGACGTTTTATTATATGAGTTAACAGAATAATATTTGGTTATTCTAATAGTTAATTGACATAAAGATCATGTGTAAGTGCAGTTCATTTGTTTCTAGACAGTATTCAGTGTTCCATGTTATAGTTATTATTTTTCATTTATAACCTGGAGGTTATCACGTAATGAATGTTCATTAAAAAAAAGCATGAAATAAAATTATTCTGGTTGTCTCTTTTCACGCCATTTTTGATTGGTGGAGAGATGTTTCATGGTCAGACGACAGCCAATCGGAGGACAAGAGATAACACATGTAAGTCAGAAGTAAAATATGAATAATATTTTACGACAAAATAATTTCCATCACCTCCAACGATGGATGTGGATATGTAACGAAAGTTTTAATGATCAATTTATTAATAATATATGTAAACTTTATTTAAATATTTGCAGCAAGATGTTTTTGAAAGTGAGTATTTAATAATTGAAGAGAAGGAATATTGATTTCGTTTGTGTTTAAGAATATTGATCAATAATTTGTTGAATTTTCTGGATAAGAAGAATGAGTATAATAAAAATATTTTGAAGCTGAGAATTTCGGAACATATGATTTAAATGAAAGGTTACATACGACACCCAGTGGTTAATTGCATATTTGTGATTTCTATGAAATGTAACAACCTGGCATCGAGTAAGTAACTGTTCGGAAATGTATCGTCAGGAGTATAACAACAACAAATAAACATGAACCTGCATTTGTTCGCTTCAATCTGAGGCTGTTTAAATGATTAAAAACTTATCCGTTAAGAGTTGAGCAATAGAAATTGCAAATTTTTCCACTGTTTTGACTCACATCTGAGCGTGGGGCTGCGGTTTCCGTAGTGACTAGAGCGCTTGCTTCCCATCAAGGCAAATCGGGCTCGATTCCCGGTGGGGTTGCACCCGCATTTTCGCACGTGAGGATTGTGCCAGACGATGCCTCTGTTCCGCGGGTTTTCTCGGGGATCTCCCGTTCCCCCCGCTATTACGTTCCGACGGTGCTCTGTACTTACCTTACTTTGCACTTATTGGCTCTCAACACCTCGTTATTAAGTAAAACCCAAACATCTCTACTCCACTCACAGTTAAGCGTGGACCAATGATTTGCTACTACTCAGTGCTCGGTTCACGTAGAAAATTCGGAAATTCGAAACACCGGTTGCCGAGTCTTGAGACGAGCTTCTAAGGGAAGACAATACAAAAACGGTAGCACACACATTCATAATCGAATCCAAACTATTTACTTTGAGATTTTTTTTTGTTTATTACGAAATTATAGTTTGTATAAATAAACAATTACTACTATTAATATTTTAAATAACACCCTTTGGTAAGATATTTTAAGAGCTGAACTTAACCAATTAGAACACTGTTTCATACTTAATTAAGTGATTCTAATTTGTAAAATTCTCAACGACCCATTTTCTTTTCGTTATTTTGTTTAACACTCGTGTTACCTTCGCTCCGTTGCTTTTGTTTGCGCCCTTCAATTACGCCAGTTTCCCTTCAGCCAATTAACTGTTATTCAAACCATTAACAGTGTAGACGCCTTAAATGCCATTTACTTTACACGGGCAATGTGCTTCCGTTTCCCATTAATTCTATGGTCCATACATGCCTGTTGAATACGTGTAGTAGAGATCTTAAAAAACCAACAAGAAGGATCCACCATTTATTTTACTGCACAGCCTGTTTACAGAACCAAAATTTGCCAACTATCTCTACCCGTTTCTGGATCCCAAGTTCTTCCGGTCATATCTAGAGCAACGTGGCATGTGGTGCATTCTGGTCAGGAAATGAAGTTTTTTACACCGTAAAGGGGCCGCAGTAACGCAGCGGGTAGTAAATATATCACGTCCAGCCACAACGAACCGGGTTCGATTCCGGGCGGGGGTCGCTCCCTTATTTTCCCACGTTGAAATTATGCTGAACGATAACGCTGGTCAGCAGGTTTTCCCGGGGATCTCCCTTTTCCCCCGCCACTGCATTCTGGCGTTGCTCAACACTCACCTCGTTTCGCCCTCATAGTCGTTCTTATACGCAAGGCGTGCAGTGTTTACGACGTGATGTTGTGCTGTACCAATAATATATGCAACAGCGGAACCTTACTACATGTGATGAAAGCTCACAGATTAAACTATGCTCTTATAGTCGTAATTTTCTCTTACCGCTTAAGGAAAATGCATTGGCAAACTTTAAAAATGCAATATTTAGACATTTTCACGAATACATTTTTTTCTCCAGGAATAGACTTGATTTGATAAAAGTAAAAAAATATATAAATAGGGACATGTATTATTGTTCATTTTTTAAACTTTTTTTTTTGGCAAAAAGTCATATTTTCAGAACATTTTTTTAACTGAGAAAAGCGTGGTTTTGCAAACAACGGTTTTCGTGCATACTCCTCTTAACGGGGATGCCTGGTTCGTCCATCATACCCTCTTAAAGTGCAGGTTGCATTTTCGGGTATGACAACAGAAAAACAAGACTTTATACCGTTGTGCCTCCTCACTCAGTTACGGCCACCAGCTGCTGGACCAGTTGAAGGCGTATATGGGTGCATTCCAGCGCATTTGCAATCCACACTCGACAAGCGTTTGCTAATCCACCAAAGCTAAGTGGATTCATGCGCAAACTACGTACAATCGAGATTGATTCGGAAGTTGTAAGAAGTTTTGTTCGCGATTCTCGCGTTTCGTCACAAACACGAAGCAAAATAATTAAGAAATTTTTGTAGCCGTTGGGCGCCACGTAAATCCACCAGTAAATGTTTAGCTTTTATAAGAAAACAGCGAGTCTAATGATTTCACACTTATATGTCTACAAGAACTATTCCAAAATTAATGACATGTGCAAACTCTTATATTAATTTTGTAAACACGTTTCAAAAACGCCAGCAATAGCCATTGTTAACTATACATAAAAAATGGAGTTATAACAATCACAACCAACGTGAATGTAATTGTACCAGAATACTAAAATACATAACGTGACACTCAACGACTTTAGCATGGATATCAATTTACATTGTATAGTTAGAACAAGATTATCTTTCAAAATGGGGATATAACTTATGCGAATACAGTATTAACGATATCAGCTCATAGTAATCAAATGGTTTAAGAAACTTAAGAAACAGTGTGGTTGTTATGACGTATAAAATAAATTTAATTTGCAACGGCAAGTCCTTTGAACATGTTGATATAAAGAATTAACTACGTTACAAAACTCATAAAGTTAATAACAAAAGTTGATAAAGTTAGTTAATAACCTATTGCTAGTGTTTATCACCCACTTAGTTTAAATTCGCCGAAGGGGATACATGAATTCCCAGTACCCACAGTAAGAAAAATATGGTTGTCATTAAACTGTTTAAACCAGCACCAAAACTTTATTTATAAAATCGGTATAAATACTGCATAACCCAGCGTATTCTTTATTTTTTATATATAAATATCGAGAGCATTTTTAAATGATTGTGATGGTCTGGAAATTCCTATAAAAATTACTCGTATCCAAATGCATCTGCCGTATCCAATCCCCGTAACTTTAAACCACTCTACAGATTAACTCATTATGTTCAGATGATAATTTTTCCTATTTATTTCGATATTTGTACACGTAATAAAATTTAATCTATGATAACTGTTTGTATTTAAGTACCAAGCAATCGATCTGTGTGTCAGACAATTCTGTTCGTATTTGTATACAGTCAAGTAATGGGAAATGTTAATTTAATGTAAAGTATACACTGTTGGATCGTGTGTGTAGGTATGTTTATGTTACCCTGCTGCACTATATGATAATAATACTTACGCAATGAAACAAACAGAGATGGTTAATAAAGAATTTAATTGAATAAAAAATTATCAAGCAGGAAATTATCATAACACTATAAATTAATAAATATTAAAATAAAATAAAATACAGATAAGATAAACATAAATTAATAATTTAAAACTCGATTTGCAATATTTCCTTGAAATTTGCTTTAAACTGAATTAGATTATACAAAGAGAAAAAATGTTTAACCGTGTAATTTTCCCTAGTAAGCTCAGTTCACTAATGGAAATAAAATTTATTTACGACAATGGGTAACATATTAAAGCCAGTAACAAACAAAATACGGTTATTGAAAAGAGNTGGAAATAAAATTTATTTACGACAATGGGTAACATATTAAAGCCAGTAACAAACAAAATACGGTTATTGAAAAGAGGTGTTCAAGTCTCTCTGCTTTATATAAAATAATAGTGTAAACTTTTCGGGCATCATACTAAACGCAGACGTCGAAAGTATTCAACAAATCTTGTCTTGGAACCATTGAAAATAAAATATTAAATCACTCGACGTCCTCTTCTCTGTTGAAATTAACTCTATCCCAGGCTCTTTGTCCTTACGTGCCTTCTAAAGCCCGAGCCATCAATTATTTTGTTACGCGAACTGACACATGTTATAAACTGTAAAAAATAACGCGTTCGACCTATGTTCAGGCCCTCTTCTTTACTTGATTTTTCGTACCCGTCTTCTGCCACACCGGGCGGCCTGAATTCGATCACGGATACAGCGTTTACTTTAACACGTAGTAAATTCTCTACCAGGGCAGAAAACTGCGACTCCCTCGTCCTACTTCAGAAAATCAATGTGACTATTCCTCTTTAATTCCCAAAGGTTCTCCTTGCCGGATTATCAAATAGGCAGTTTAGNGTCAGAAAATCAATGTGACTATTCCTCTTTAATTCCCAAAGGTTCTCCTTGCCGGATTATCAAATAGGCAGTTTAGACAATAGGCCCCGAACAGTTTAGAGGTCCCACCACACCGCATGATACTTTCATTTAATTAAAGATAGCAAAACTAATCGTTCTTACTTCTTATATAGTTTCCAATTAACAAAAAACTTTACCAGTCAATGAACGCAAACTGCATGTTAAGTCTTTTCTAAAGAGAAAATACTGAATCAGTGTAATTTACCAAAACAACTGGTGTACATAACCCATAAAGATCAAGTTAAAGACGTAATAGTCCTATTTTGTGAGGTATAAATAATAAACTCTACCACAAAACGGTGAGAATATGTTCCGAACATTTTACCAACGATGAATAGGTACGAATACGAATAGTCGCATCCTCTAATTTTACAGAAGAAGTACACTTTTAAAAAGAAAGAGACTTACCAAAATGGCAAATATTCTCTCTGGAGAAACAACTTGAAACCAGGAAACAAGAATGTGAGGTTTAAAAAAGAAAAACGCGGATTTAAAATTGCTCTTACTTGTCTGGAAGTTCGCTCATAAACAATGTAAAACATTAGTAGACAAGAATTCAATAAGTTTTTCNAATTACTCTTACTTGTCTGGAAGTTCGCTCATAAACAATGTAAAACATTAGTAGACAAGAATTCAATAAGTTTTTCAAAAAAATTTTCACCCCACAATGAAATATAAATAATTTTAAGTATACGAAAGCTAAAATTTGGTTTGAAGACAGGTATAAAGCCTCTGCTATTAAGCTATGTTCAATGTCATGTAAAACATTCGCGTATTTGAGTGAAAAAGTCATTATTCTTCTCCCTGGTTTATCTACTCTCCGAAAATGGACGGGTGGCGAGTAATATATCCAGTACGCCACCGTGGCCCCTTAAATATTTCGNTTAAATATTTCCTTTTAAACCATAAAAGCTAAGTATTCATTTCGTTACTTTCATTTCACTGAGTGGTTAACCTGCTCACCTCCTACCAAGGCAAACCGGTTTCCATCCCCGTGCCGGGTCACCTCCGGATTTTCGCATGTGGGAATCGTGCTGGACTATGCCACAGGTTGGCGGGCGTTAAAAGGGATCTTCCATTTCCCCCGCCCTTTCATTCCGGCGCTGCTCCATACTAACTTCAATCACCCCCATCGGCTCTCAATACCTCGCTCCGCCCTAATCTCTTCACACACTCACTTATTTCACTCCCATACATAATTTATATATATATTACCGGCTTTAGTCTATTCGCGGTTTATAGAAACTTTTGAAAAATCTCCCGTATTAAGTGATTGGTTATTTCCTATGTATATCATGTATCACAAGTGTTTTATGAACGCGTAAACTTAAAAATTACTTTTTAAAATCAATTTAACTTATAGTTATACTTTAGCTAAACATTTTAATATGCATATAATTTATAATTAATGCGAATAATAACAGGGAGATATTAGGTGTGTTGGTAATGCCTAGTAAGTAATAACCTTATGCAAAATAGTATTAAACTTAGTATGCACAACTGCGGTGCGCTGTCCCTTTGGTATAATATTATTGACTAATTTGGCCCTGTTTGCATGGAGGTGGAAGAATATATTTGGAGGTAGAACTTTTTCAGGGCTAAAAAAAAGCTGCAAGTAACCATGAATGGACTATAACGTATATNTGGAAATAAAATTTATTTACGACAATGGGTAACATATTAAAGCCAGTAACAAACAAAATACGGTTATTGAAAAGAGATGTTCAAGTCTCTCTGCTTTATATAAAATAATAGTGTAAACTTTTCGGGCATCATACTAAACGCAGACGTCGAAAGTATTCAACAAATCTTGTCATTGAAAATAAAATATTAAATCACTCGACGTCCTCTTCTCTGTTGAAATTAACTCTATCCCAGGCTCTTTGTCCTTACGTGCCTTCTAAAGCCCGAGCCATCAATTATTTTGTTACGCGAACTGACACATGTTATAAACTATAAAAAATAACGCGTTCGTCCTATGTTCAGGCCCTCTTCTTTACTTGATTTTTAGTACCCGTCTTCTGCCACACCGGGCGGCCTGAATTCGATCACGGATACAGCGTTTACTTTAACACGTAGTAAATTCTCTACCAGGGCAGAAAACTGCGACTCCCTCGTCCTACGTCAGAAAATCAATGTGACTATTCCTCTTTAATTCCCAAAGGTTCTCCTTGCCGGATTATCAAATAGGCAGTTTAGACAATAGGCCCCGAACAGTTTAGAGGTCCCACCACACCGCATGATACTTTCATTTAATTAAAGATAGCAAAACTAATCGTTCTTACTTCTTATATAGTTTCCAATTAACAAAAAACTTTACCAGTCAATGAACGCAAACTGCATGTTAAGTCTTTTCTAAAGAGAAAATACTGAATCAGTGTAATTTACCAAAACAACTGGTGTACATAACCCATAAAGATCAAGTTAAAGACGTAATAGTCCTATTTTGTGAGGTATAAATAATAAACTCTACCACAAAACGGTGAGAATATGTTCCGAACATTTTACCAACGATGAATAGGTACGAATACGAATAGTCGCATCCTCTAATTTTACAGAAGAAGTACACTTTTAAAAAGAAAGAGACTTACCAAAATGGCAAATATTCTCTCTGGAGAAACAACTTGAAACCAGGAAACAAGAATGTGAGGTTTAAAAAAGAAAAACGCGGATTTAAAATTGCTCTTACTTGTCTGGAAGTTCGCTCATAAACAATGTAAAACATTAGTAGACAAGAATTCAATAAGTTTTTCGAAAACATTTTCACCCAACAATGAAATATAAATAATTTGAAGTATACGAAAGCGGCAAATTTGGTTTGAAGACAGGTATAAAGCCGCTGCAATTAAGCTATGTTCAATGTCATGTAAAACATTCTCGTATTTGAGTGAAAAAGTCATTATTCTTCTCCCTGGTTTATCTACTCTCCGAAAATGGACGGGTGGCGAGTAGTCTATCCAGTACGCCACCGTCGCCCCTTAAATATTTCCTTTTAAACCATAAAAGCTAAGTATTCATTTCGTTACTTTCATTTCACTGAGTGGTTAACCTGCTCACCTCCTACCAAGGCAAACCGGTTTCCATCCCCGTGCCGGGTCACCTCCGGATTTTCGCATGTGGGAATCGTGCTGGACGATGCCACAGGTTGGCGGGCGTTAAAAGGGATCTTCCATTTCCCCCGCCCTTTCATTCCGACGCTGCTCCATACTAACTTCAATCACCCCCATTGGCTCTCAATACCTCGCTCCGCCCTAATCTCTTCACACACTCACTTATTTCACTCCCATACATAATTTATATATATATTACCTGCTTTAGTCTATTTGCGGTTTATAGAAACTTTTGAAAAATCTCCCGTATGAAGTGATTGGTTATTTCCTATGTATATCATGTATCACAAGTGTTTTATGATCGCGTAAACTTAAAAATTACTTTTTTAAATCAATTTAACTTATAGTTATACTTTAGCTAAACATTTTAATATGCATATCATTTATAATTAATGCGAATAATAACAGGGAGATATTAGGTGTGTTGGTAATGCCTAGTAAGTAATAACCTTATGCAAAATAGTATTGAACTTAGTGTGCACAACTGCGGTGCGCTGTCCCTTTGGTATAATATTATTGACTAATTTGGCTCTGTTTGCATGGAGGTGGAAAAATATATTTGGAGGTAGAACTTTTTCAGGGCTAAAAAAAAGCTGGAAGTAACCATGAATGGACTATAACGTATATTTATCAACGCAAAGCCCACCTCCTTGTCTCCGACGCATCCAAACCCCGATTTTTTCCCAATATCCTGTAAAATACCTAATCTGATCTTCAGACATCTCTTAGAGACTGAACCAATCAAATTTTGTGCTATTTTATTTCATTGGTACCTTTTTAAATTTCTTATTTTGGATCGTTAGAGTTCTAACTACGCCCAAAACTAACAAAACATGTAAAGTCATCCAGTGGTCAGAAGTAATAAGAAATTAAATTTTGCGCGATTTGAACCATTTCCACAAAATATTTTTACCTTTAAAATTAAATTAATTTTTAGTTTTTTTTTATTATTAAGTGCAGGGCATTTTGTAAAAATTATAATCACTATGCCAGGAGTTTATTAATTTTCTTATTTAATTAAATTTTTGTCACTGCCGTAGCTCTCCTTTAAATAAAATATTTCTTTTTAATGCAATGCAGAAAAATAAATTTAATTTTCCTTACTTAGTGGTTCCCTTTTGTTCTATTGATTTGAAAATTTNTCATCCAGTGGTCAGAAGTAATAAGAAATTAAATTTTGCGCGATTTGAACCATTTCCACAAAATATTTTTACCTTTGAAATTAAATAAATTTTCAGTTTTTTTTTATTATTAAGTGCAGGGCATTTTGTAAAAATTATAATCACTATGCCAGGAGTTTATTAATTTTCTTATTTAATTAAATTTTTGTCACTGCCGTAGCTCTCCTTTAAATAAAATATTTCTTATTAATGCAATGCAGAAAAATAAATTTAATTTTCCTTACTTAGTGGTTCCCTTTTGTTCTATTGATTTGAAAATTTTCTCGCCAAGAGCTTTCTAGATGAGAAGTGTAATAAACGCGGACGTTAATTTAATTTAACACGCCGGGGGGACAGGCAAATGAAACGTCGCCGACAATTAAGTTCCATGTCTTCTTAAAGAACAATGAGATTACAAAAATAAAAAGTTTCGTATCCAAAGTAGCTGTGCATAAAACAAGATGGGATTGTAAGCTCAGATAAATGTTTACAGAGACAAAAGAGAAAGGTCACGGAAAAAAATCAAAACTGGAAGCAATTCCTTGCATTCATTTAAAAGCTTAAAAAAACCTTACTTGGACTACCAAAACGAAATATTTTCTTGAAACGTTATCAAGTGTAAAAAAGACATAAAAGAAATACACATTGAATAAAATAAATTCCTGACACCGCATTCTGTTTCAACTAAAGATAGCTTATTGTACAGATTTACACATTTCAGATCAAATATGTCGAAGACAACCTAATGACTTTGTAGATAACGCACTATAACGCAGGAATTATTATTCTTTTGTCGCTCTACATTCTTTTTTTTTCAAACCCGATGGCTTGTCGGCGAAGCAATGCCCAATTGTATCATCGTAGTTCAACAACTTCGACTCTTTCAGATTGTAAAATCATTTCATGTTTTATGTTTACAGATCCTGCTGATAAGTTCATATTTCGTTTCACTAAGTCCACAGAGATTTTTTTTTTTTAACTCCGTACGAACAATTCTTGTGTATGTTTTCTCTACTAAGGTAAACTAGAATTACGTAAACGTAGGAACAAAATCAACCGTGTTTCTGTAGTTATTTTATTTGACTTGAGCTCTGTGTGTACCGACATGCTATTGTCCCACTTTTATCTGTGTGTTCAAAACAGGACGTACAAAAACATTTGCAGCGAGTTTAGATAAAGCGAACACATAAGAAGCGAACTGTCATGCGGCCAGTTGCCGGAGGCCGGTCGCTTGGCTTCCTCGCATATCTCTCTTTCCTCTTCTCTCTGGTTCGCATATACTGGGCGTGCAGAACAGCCGAGAGTACAGAACACAAACTATCGCACGTGCTTCTGGAATTCGTGACGTGGCTGTCGTTCTGTAACGTGCAACTGAAGACGAATATGTCAGGGCCGCTGTGGCCGAGAAGTCAGACTGATCACCTCCCACCAAGGCGAACCGGGTTCAATCCACGGCAAGACCACTCCCGAGTTTTCCCAAGTGGGAATCGTACCGGATGATACCGATGATCCGCGGATTTTCTAGGGGGATCTCCCGTTTCTCCAGCCCTCCTTACATTTCGACATTGCTCCATTCTCACCTCATTTCATCCTCATCGGCTTTCAAGACGTCGTTTTTTTTTTAAGAGCAGCCCAGATTTCTCAACTCATCTTGACGAATATGTAACAAGATTATATATAGCCTATTCGCAGTTTCTTCACATTTTTTTTTATCACACATTTGAAAAATCACCCAATTATTGAATGACATGAGTAGATATAAAATGGCGGATCACGGACAGGTATCATGCATCGAAGCTCGGAGCCATCACCCCCCACGGTTGTCGAGGCGGCCTGGGGCGGCCGACACGCCGAAATTTCCCGTTTTTACCTCAACATGGCCCGTTCCTTTTTCAAAAAGCCTGTTTTGTCCCCAAAATGTATCTTTGTTAGTGAAAAAGTGCTTAATTCACGATTTGGCTAAGGTATCCAGAAAATCAGCTACAGTGATGAATCTGAGTAGTCAATAAAATATAATTTTAAAATTACTTTTTTTCATTTAAATTATATATGTTTTTAAATAATAAAAAATTTTAAAGGCGTGAATATTGAGTTTTATATATTACTGGACTCGTATTTTCAAGTGGCATTCGTTCGTGAAGTCATANTTTTAAAGGCGTGAATATTGAGTTTTATATATTACTGGACTCGTATTTTCAAGTGGCATTCGTTCGTGAAGTCATAACGATTATGTAACACAATGTCAGGACCAACCAATTGAATTAAAGAGGCTGACTGTACCCAATCCCCCCTAATCAAACTCAGAACCGTCACACCAACTTACCAACACTAACTTCCCTCACCAGCAAATTAACCTCCATCCAATCTCGTCGCCCCACCTAACCGCCTTCCCACAATACCCTCCTCCCCGACCCACCGTCAAACACATTAAATTTTTATCAATTTTCAAATAATTAAAGCGATTTATATCACTCCACCAAACATAGTCGGAAATTATATTGAAACAATCAATACACTCCCCTCCCACCCATAGATATACCATCCATCACGCATACCTTACATCCCACGACCATGAAAAACCCTCGTCCCCTCCATCATCACGCGAGAATGACCGTTCTCTCATCACACAAATATGACTCCCTCCCCCTCAACAAATTGCAAAGGATCCGCGAAAGGAAATTTCATCCTCTGAACACACGACCATGGCTACCTCACCGAATCCTGGGCGNAAATTGCAAAGGATCCGCGAAAGGAAATTTCATCCTCTGAACACACGACCATGGCTACCTCACCGAATCCTGGGCGCATCGAAAACTATCGAACGCCCCCATTTGACAGTTCGCCATTCCTGCTTCGAAGCACCGCTTCCCACACCGCTCTCGCTTGTCAGGCAGCTGGCCGGCCTTGTCAAAAAATCGTTAAACCATCAGGCGTCTAAGAATCANTCACACCGCTCTCGCTTGTCAGGCAGCTGGCCGGCCTTGTCAAAAAATCGTTAAACCATCAGGCGTCTAAGAATCACTACATTAACAAAAAAGTTAAATTATTTTAATTACATTTATTACATCTAATGTTTGAAAAATGCCAAAATCCTTTAAAAAAAAGTACAGTTTAAAGTATCGAAAACGTATTTTAAAACCAAAATCGGTTTAGAAAATTTAAAATATATAAATGTCGCACCTATTTGTGGCAGCTGGTAACATTTAAAAATACTATCTAATATAAGTCAGGTACTTTGACCACTGAGCTAAAGAAGTGACCATAAAAATTGTGAAACTTAAACGTTTTATATTAGGCATCCAAACGAAGAGGCTGCCTTTCCCTTGTACAATTACAAAAATATCTAATGTATTGAATATTTCGTTATATTTATTTCTACCAATGCATGTATAGCTTATGAATACAATATTTTTGAGCAGTTTTTGTTTTATTAATTTAAAGGCAAGCAATGTTTAAAAGTTCTCGGTATTTTTTCAATTAGGGGCCATAATCATGTGTGCCTATGCACNAATTTAAAGGCAAGCAATGTTTAAAAGTTCTCGGTATTTTTTCAATTAGGGGCCATAATCATGTGTGCCTATGCACCTGTCGAATTTTTTTTATATTCGTTTTAAATAATTATGCAGCAAAAAGCACCTTTACATGTCGGCTCGTAGATAACAAAATATTTATGGTAATATGAGAATATAATTTGCGAACTCTTAGGAGACAGGCTCGTGAAATTCAGTTTGCATATGCCTATAATTTCTAGTTCCAGGAATGTATGTTTAAGCCCTTTATAACCATAGTTATTTGCAAATAATTTCTTCATAGTTATGTTTCTAACCAAATAAATTTATAAGAGACTAATTACTATATAGGATTAATGAAAAAGTTATTACGTTATTTGTAACATTTATTAAAATGTATTANTTATAAGAGACTAATTACTATATAGGATTAATGAAAAAGTTATTACGTTATTTGTAACATTTATTAAAATGTATTACTACAAAAGTTCTCAAAAAATATTCATGTTCCTCCATGCAAACTGTGAATCCTTATACAAATCTCAGTCTTTGTTTAAACATGAAACAAACTATTCTGACACTTACAAACTTCGTGTCGTCGTGCAGTAAGCTTGAAGGCAAAGTTTTTGCAGCAAAAGCGACACTGGTATGCAACTAAAAACCTGGACATGATACACTAGTGGACCCAGATGGTTCGGCAGACGTCACTTCGAAAGGAGCAGGAATTAGAAATGAAGATATCTTCGTTGAAAGAGATGTTGCTCCTGGTGATGAGCTCACAGGGTCGTCGTTCATACTGTTCACAGCCGATTTTGTTAGAGAAGCCGTAGGATCGAAATTACAATCCATTACACCGCCGATGGAGGTAATAAGAACTCTCTGTTGCAGAACCAACACCGTGACTTCGATGTAGTCTGTAGTTTAACTTTGCATGACATCATATGTTTGCAGTAGATATCGTTACGACAAAACAACGTTCCGCACTTAAAGCACATATATTTAATGCGGTGGGGATTGTTCATACAGCCATGAATTTCATGTTGTCGTGCGATGTGTTTGTACTTAAATATATTGTCGCATTAGCTGTAGGGATAAGTTTTCTTTGGTGGAGGTGTGTCATCCGAAGAATACGATGGCGCTGTCGGCACCATGCCTGAAGTTGACGATGGTGGTGCTGCTGCAGGTGTTCCATCTGATGAACTAGATGGCGTCTCTGCTGGACCCACAACCATCGTCTTCATAACATTTATACCAGTTACCATCAAGTGCTAAGACGATCTGCCTCTGACCAAGGCCTCTGTCAAACTAAACTCCGTAACATGAACCCACCAATCTACATATCCACACATAATGTCATGCAGAAGTTGTGGTGCACCACGGCAGGTAATGAATCATTCAATGTTGCACCTGGTGATGAGTTGACGAGTGCAGCATTCGATGTCAGCGTAGGCACTGGCAATGTGGGTGGTGGAGTAATGAAACTGTGTTACTTTGGTTAATCACACACATGATGGAGCTTGCAGCAGCCCAGGTATAAACTTCTGANGGAGTAATGAAACTGTGTTACTTTGGTTAATCACACACATGATGGAGCTTGCAGCAGCCCAGGTATAAACTTCTGATCACTGTAGGCCTGTTAAAGATGTAACCATCCCCGATCAATTGGATTTTCAATTACCTAGGCTCCTTGCATATGTACACTTAGTGATATTATGAAATGTGGATATATTCATGTGTTATTAATCCACACCAAAGACAAATATATCAATATATTACCTATGTGTTAAGTGGTCCCAATCCACTCGTTCTGAGCTGTAGATGATCTACCGAATCGAGTGTCCAGCCGAAGCCCATCATTACCATTTCCTCTTCCACGTGGCATACCTTCTTTATGCTGTTTTTAACATTCTCTTCGATGTTGTGTGACTATACATAGGTATATTCGAGATGTTGAATGCTTTCCTTGTGTGCTCGTCATTGTATGGCTCTGGTTTACTTTAGCTGCATTCCATCGAAATATTATATTTCATACCTCCGAATTTTTCCTACTTCTTTGAAAATTAAATTATTAAATTTTGTTTTATGTATGACAAAAATGAACAAACNTTATATTTCATACCTCCGAATTTTTCCTACTTCTTTGAAAATTAAATTATTAAATTTTGTTTTATGTATGACAAAAATGAACAAACATCTTTCGTCGAAGCGGTCAGATTCGGAAAAACTCAATATTTTAGAAGACCCCTGAATGCAGATTGCTTCAGGAAAATCCATTTGCATTCGGCTTCATCTCAAATGTCGNGAGATGTTGAATGCTTTCCTTGTGTGCTCGTCATTGTATGGCTCTGGTTTACTTTAGCTGCATTCCATCGAAATATAATATTTCATACCTCCGAATTTTTCCTACTTCTTTGAAAATTAAATTATTAAATTTTGTTTTATGTATGACAAAAATGAACAAACATCTTTCCTCGAAGCGGTCAGATTCGGAAAAACACAATATTTTAGAAGACCCCTGAATGCAGATTGCTTCAGGAAAATCCATTTGCATTCGGCTTCATCTCAAATGTCGNACAATATTTTAGAAGACCCCTGAATGCAGATTGCTTCAGGAAAATCCATTTGCATTCGGCTTCATCTCAAATGTCGTTTTCATAGGTTGCGATGAAGAATTGGGAGGTGCAGCATCTGATTCACCAGTCGAAGCTGCACGAGCGCCAGTTTTAGCAGTGAAAAGCACAGAGGAAAGATGGTCTGCTCATTCAACGTCTGTGGATGATACAGCACTTTTGCATCGTTCAAAAGGCATATTTAAACTGCCAGTGCGGGCAAAGAGTTTAGAAAACTTCTCGCGTCGATTTCCCTTTGCTGCCGATACTCCTTATACATGCATTATTTTCATGACACCTTCGTTCATTAGCATTTGCGAAAGTCTTGTCGAAGTAGATGCATGGAAGTCTCGATGAAAGCAACGAACTGCCGATGGCATTCACAGCTGAAGTTTTCTGCTTCGTTGATTTTCCAGCGATTGCCGCGTCAGTTACATCTCAGTACAGTTCCGATGCAATGTTGATAGATGACTTTTAGCAGGAAGTGAAGGGAAACCGGTAAAGGTTTCGAGGTGTATTTTTTTGTTGTCACTTCGTCTACCAAACTCTGATTTGCATTTTCCACATTCAAAAGTAGCAAGCTCTACATTCTGAATACAGTTAACCTCTTGTCGCTGAGCATTGTAGCTTTAAGTAAATTTCTTCTTGCAGTAACGAAACGAACATTGTTCTGGAATACATTCCATCCTGGGTTGAGAAGATCTTTCCTCTTTATAGTCCAGATATAAACTGTACCATCCAGTTTCTATTTAGCCATTCATATAAACAAGCCGATGAATTAGTGTCCCCGAAGTACCTCATCTAAAAACGAATCAGTTATATATAATATTATAAAGTGAGAGGCTTAAAACACCCTACCAGACATATNAGTACCTCATCTAAAAACGAATCAGTTATATATAATATTATAAAGTGAGAGGCTTAAAACACCCTACCAGACATATGTCTAAAAGAATGCAACCAATAAATATACATCCCCTCCAAGAATAAATATAACTTTTAAAAAATCATTAAATAAATTGACCAAGAAGACACTAATTTAAACGTCTAAAGTGGAAGTGGAACACAGAAAAGTACACGCACGACATGAAATCCCATATGATAATAAAGAAATCCACCAAAAATGCCATTCTTGGAAATTACCGTAAAATAAACACTTTAAGAAGCACCTTAAACAAAAAATCGTGTTATAGATTTTGAATAAACGAAGCCGAGACCATGACATTGTGCATCCTTATCCTGATAGGCACTCTATTTGGAAAAATAACCAAAATACCCCATTGCAAAAAATTCAATCATAGCAGAAATGTATCTGGAAAAAATAGCTGCATTGCTATATACACAGAAAAATTGGTCTAAAAAAATTAAAATTCTGTTTCCTAGGAATATTTTTATAGCCATCCCGATCAATTCTTTTGCATTCGAAGCACTTACATATCAGCCCGATAACACAATAATAATGCATATTGAATGGCTGCAGTACATATGCACTCTGTATT
The DNA here is from genome assembly GCA_002778355.1 of Clitarchus hookeri. Classification (NCBI taxonomy): domain Eukaryota; kingdom Metazoa; phylum Arthropoda; class Insecta; order Phasmatodea; family Phasmatidae; genus Clitarchus; species Clitarchus hookeri. Next base: position 100,762 of record NQII01005217.1, on the reverse strand, counting down.
AAAGTCTTTTCATGCACCATCATTTGTTTATTCCAATGCTATTGTTGTATATATATAGACATATATATAGCACTTACTATACACATAGTACCCTAATATAATGCGACGAACCTTATGTTGATAAACAAAACTGGTGGAAGAAACGAATCAAACACATTTCCGTAAAGCAGATAAGCGCGTCCTTTCCGAAAAAGATCATGTGTGTGTGTGTGATCGCCGTCTGGTTCAGAGAGCTCATGGAACCTTCATCCATCAACAGAAATAACACCGAACGACATGTGTTCAGCAAACTGCGAAAGGGGCGAAATATTTTACGGAGTTGCGATGAAATACATCTGAGTTAGAAAAGGAAGTACACAGGCGGAGCTCCGACCAACGTCCTCCGTGTTTATCGTGTATGGAAATCTTATGTGACCTCTCCGGAATCGAACATGATTCATCGAGGTAGGGGACGAGTAGCCTGATCGCTGCAGAAAAGCAAGGCCAACATTTTTTAGAGTTAACGATGCTGAATACCATGGCTCTGAATGGGGTTAGAGATGGAAACTGCTTGGTTAGATATAAAGAATTTAATGTAGGTCGATGCATTTTTAATTTAATTTTACGTTCAATTATTTTTCAGACGTATTCCCTTGACTGTAAAACTCATTTATCGAATGGTTGGGGGAGAGGGTGGAATGCCCATAAAGGGTGAAGTGACGATTTATTTCAAGGGTCGCTTATGATGGTCGGTAGTTCATTTGGTGTAAACATAGTAGACATAGCATCTCTCCGCCTTGGTTTGGTCACCAAACATCAAGCGAATATGTGCCCATATCGTCCTGACAATATTTATGATTGTACTGTGCCCCGACCATATATACCGAAGAGCCAAAAAAACTGGTACACCTGTCTAATATCATGTACGGCCCCCTCGAGCAAGCTGAAGTGCCGCAAGACGACGTGGCATGGACTAGACTAATGTCTGAAGGTATGCAGGAGGCAATTCACACCATGAGTCCTGCAGGGCGGTCCACAAATCCATAGGAGTGCGAGGCGGTGGAGATCTCTTCTGAACAGCGCGTTGCAAGGCATTCCAGATATGCTTAAAAATTTTCATATCTGGTGATTTAGGTGGCCAATGGAAGGGTCTAAAGTCAGAAGAGTGTTCCTGGAGCCACTCGGTAGCAACTCTCGACGTGTGGGGTGTCGCATTGTCCTGATGGAATTGTCCACGTCCGTCGGAATGCACAATGGACATGAATGGGTGCAGGTGATCGGACAGGATAGTTACGTATCGTTCACTTGTCAGAGTCATATGTAGACCTATCAGGGGTCCCATTTCACTCCAACTGCACACGCCCCATACCATGACGGAGCCTCCACCAGCTTGAACAGTCCTCTATTGACATGTAGGGTCCATGGATTCATGAGGATGTTTCCATACCCATACACGTCCATCCGCCCGATACAATTGGAAACGAGAATCGTCAGACCAGGCAACGTGTTTCCAGTCATCAACAGTCCAATGGCGGTGTTGGCGGGCCCATGCGATGCGTAAAGCTTTGTGTCGTGCAGTCAACAACAATAAACGAATGGGACTTCGCCTCCGAAAACCCATATCAATGATGGTGGCGTGCATGGTTCCCTCATGTGATGGAAGTCAATTGTCGCATGTAGCAAGGGTGAAGGTAGAGCTGGTGCAGTGATGTAGACACAATGAGATCAGCCATGTTTTTTTATCTACTGTGTATTGCCTTCGAAGTTGATGGTGGTCGCGGTGACAGTGGTGACTGCTACTGTCCGTTTCTGTGCCTCGCAACAGGCGCGGGAATACGCAGTGTCTGGAACTGACGTGATGCAGCCTTCGAAGTAATCCCTGCATGGCAGGCAGTCACGAATATTTTTGTCCTGCTGCAGCTGCGGGTAACGTGGAAGTCTCTTGTACACGTACCTAACTTCTTCGTGTGAGTAGAAATGCTAGTTCATTTTTGGTATTGAGGGCCGCGAGCGATTATAACCACTCGTACACGACGACCACCGAAATTATTTTCCGTGAGCGTTGGTACAACACGCAAACATCTACTGCTTGGTGATCAAAAGAAAATTTCCAGGTGATAAATAAACCCCGTACACTTTAAGGCATGCGACTAGAGCAGGTAATGACGACGACAGCATCTGGCGAGTGACTGGATCCCGAGGTATTTTATACAATGGCATATACACTGAAGAGCCAAAAAAACTGTCACACATTCCTAATATCGTGTGGGGCCCCCGAGCACGCAGAATTGCCGCAAGACGACGTGACATGGACTCGTCTTATGTCTCAATGTATACAGGAAGCAATTCACACCATGAATCCTGCAGGGCAATCCAAAAATCCAATCTGTGCCAATTTGAGAAAGGTTTGCAGGTCTGTCACGTTTCATGATTCTCGCCAGTCGTCGTTTGTCCCGTTCTTTCACGATATTTTTCCGGCAGCAGCGATGTCGAAGATTTGATGTTTTACCGGATTCCCGATATTCACGGTACACTCGTGTAATGGTCGTACGCTAACATCCAAATGTTACCGCTACCTCGGAGATGCTATGTCCCATCTCTCGTGCGCCGACTATAACACCACGTTCAAACTCACTTAAATATTGATAACCTGCCATTGTAGCAGCAGTAAGTGATATAGCTGCCATCGCATCGTGGTACTTTGATNAGTGATATAGCTGCCATCGCATCGTGGTACTTTGATTGATTCCATACTTCTGTTATTTACATACGCACGTCTATACCAGTTATTTTGGCTCTTCAATGTATGTGTAATGAAGGGGGAAGGGGAGTATGTATCAATAGGAGAGGGGCTGGAAAAAGGGTGACATGGTTGAAAATGTGCAGGGGAGAGGGACTGGAAGTGTGCAACATGGGTGCACTGTGGTAATAGGTGCTGAAAACATGAGTTACCAGTACTGCACTGTGGTGAGGCACTGTCGATTTATTGGAAGTAGGTGGGGGTTAAATGGGATGTTTCGGCAGAGAAGGGGATTGTGCGATTGCTATTGATTTGTTCACCTATGGATGGTGAGTAAATTGTGGTTTAGTACAGCTTTCCGATAAATTTTCTTTGCATGAAGCAATGGAAATAGAAATATTCTTGTCTAAAGCATTGTCGATGTTTGCTTATCTTTGAAGAATCGGGGCTCCATGATGAGCTGAGATTATTTTATATCAGGCATTCCGAATATATTGAAATGGACTCCCACCCCCGCATATTCATCTTCCTATATACATTTAATAAATTTTCGTTGGACTTGACATACATTTTTCTGTCCACGCATTCGCATGACCTCGTTGAGATGTTTTGATATTGGTGATGGAAGGTAAATATTATTTTCGTTGAGGTTTGGGGTGGTTGAATTCTCTTCGCAATGGGCATTACTAATCTCGGTGTGATTGTGCCTAGTAGCTGTTACGATGTGTTCCGCAGCTCATCATATATATTAAAGTCTCTTGTGTACATACAAGCGACTGCTGTTTCGCGTTTCAGACCTGTGTACATGTACCAGTGCCGTAGACACTATCCAATCCATCTGGAGGTGAGAAACAGAACACGATTGGGTAGAACACGCAGTTATAATATTTGTTTCGCTCGTTCGTGTAATATTATGGAAGGAATATGTGACCTGAGTTTGGATACCTGCATCGGTGATCAATTTTTTTTACTTATAAAGATGCACTTATGTCCGTGGTTAGATGGATGAGAGAGAAAAAAACGATACTATTTCCCGAGAAATTAAAATTTGGAACCAAAATTATTAAAGTTTTGAATTGTGAGCACGAAACTTACCTTTATTGACCTCGAAATATAACTGGCGTTAATAAAACCAAATATAAACAAAACATCGCTCTCGTTGACTTACTAATATGCAATCGTTAATAAGGGACGAGGAGTCGTATTCTGTTCCATGTAGCTGGGGGGAGGATCGAACGGTCACCCCGGTGGGGGGAGTGTAGGCTGGACATTTGAGGCGGCGTGGCAGTACTAGGCTATGGTAACCGAGCCCGACCTACTAACCGGTTTCCGGAAAGGATGGATGATGCGTCTCTTATAGCCTCTCGACATCCATGGCAACCCAAGGCTTCCCGTGCCACCCCTGTTTAAACGTATTGGGCTCTGCCGCCCGGTCCCTATGGGAGACAGTTTTCTAGCGACTGTCAAAGGGGTATCTGCTGTGATGGCTTGGGCCGATAGATAGTACCAAGGCCCGACCACATGGTGGGGTGTGGTACCTCTTAGCACTCAGGCCATTGGGGCCCAAGACATGAACTTCACCGTGAAGAAGTTCTAGGATGGGAATGGACGAGCGCTTGATGATGGCGAGCTAGCTTTACGGGCGGTGGAGGTGATAACGGTGTTGGTGAAGAGAAAAAGGGAATAAAACCATAGCTGGTTGTGCAGGATCCCGAAATGGCTGAGGGACCGCACTGCTGCTGTCTGTGAGCTGGGGACGCAGTCAGGCGCGGGAAAACCCATACGTGCCATGAAAATTAAGAGGGAGCACGGGATGATCCGCTTGGCCCACCAGGGCGTTTTGCCTTGGACTTCGGATCAACTGAGGTTGGACTCGTGCTGGCAGTGGTTAACTCTGTATGCTGGAGGAGGTTCCGGAGAGATCCCCCCTCTTGCTAATGGAACCGGACGTTGAACTGGACAGTTCCGGGGACGTGCCCGAGATCACGTCAGGTGTTTGGATAGTGCACCGGCCATACCATTCGCTTGGTAAACAAATTGAGTGCTAGAGTCTCAAGCCTTATGGGAGTACATGCCTAGGGCGATCTGTTATATCAGATCGGGGCTTGCTTGGTGCAATCTGTGTACAGATTGGGGCAGAGGGGTCTGATCAATAATGGTGAGCGCTGTCATGGATGCGATGAGAGGGCGTGATCCCTCTTCCCCGCCTAGTGGGAGGCCGGGGAGCAGAAGGGCCTTACGGCTAAGAGCGCCCCGTTACAAAAGAAAAACTTGACAAGAAATTGTCATGATAACTTATGTTCCATGTAGCTGTCTTAGTATATTTTAAATGGGAGTATATTATTTTCAGGCATGCATGATCTTTAACCGAAAGAACAAGGTGTATCTGCTTAACGGAAATGAGTGAGATTTGTGTATTCCACTAGATTGGTATATCAATATAAAGTTCGTCGCTTTATATTAGGGTACTATGATAATTGTAGGTTATATATATATATATATATATATATATAGATATAGCATTAGAACATACAAATAATGGTCCATGAAATGCTTCAATACAGAGTGAACATTTACTTCAGCTATTCGATATGCATTATTATCGTCTAATCGGACTGGTATACGAAAATGCGTCTAAAGCAAAAGCATTGATCTGGATTGCTAAAATAATATTCATAGAAAACAGGATGTCAATTGGTATAAATAAAACGTTTTTTCTCTGCATTTAGCAATGCAGATATATTTTAAAGATAAAATTCGGGTATGATTTAATTTCTATGCAAAGATAATTTTTCATTTTCTTCCCAAACAAAAAACGGATATGGATTAGGTTTGCACAATGTTACGGTCTCAACTTCCTTTATTTTCCTCTTCCTATGTTTAAATCAGTGTCCTTTCGATTACTATATTAAATAATTTTTTTAAGCGCTATTTATTCTTGTAGGTGACATTTATTTAACGTTCGCATTCGTTTAGAATTCCTGTCTGCTACGGTGTTATATGACCCTCAATGTATAATATTATATGTATATTACTGATTGGTTTTACATAACCTACTTCGGAGACACTAATTCGTTGGTTTGTATATATGTTCGGCTACATCGATACTGGATGGTACAGTTGATATTTGGAGTGCGAAGAGGGAACATCTTCTTGACCCAAGATGGAGACAGTCAGCAACATTAAGGAGCAAGCAATTTTTCACAAAATTTTTGAAAGTTAGGAGGATTGTGCATGGAAAAAAGGGAAATTTTGGGTACAAAATAGGCTTTTTTGAAAGCTGAAGGAGCCATTTTAGGTGAAAAAAGGGAAATATCGATGCGTCGTCCGCCCCAGGCCGCCTCGACAACCGATGTGGCTGGTGGCTCAGAGCTCCGATGCCTGATAGCTGTCCCTGAACTGCAATTTTATATCTACTGTTATGATTGTTTGTTTATTAAATATTCCATGTATCTCAAGCGTTTTTGAAACGTGTAGTGCGTTTTTTACATGTACATTTGTAAACATTTTGTTAAGACAAACTGTTAACAAGTACCTCTAAGTTAACAGAAAATGTCGCCTTTTCAAAACACTCCCAGGTGAAACGTTTTTGAAAAAATCCCGTGGAATGTTTCAAACAGACGGTGAGTGGTCTGCAGGTAGGCAACACTCAATGTCTGTATTGACGCCCATGATAGTACCTTCGAACAGTTATTACGCACAGGGTAATTAGTACGTTTACTTTTGTATTTGTAGAAGTTCGTAATGTTTCAACACTTTGTATACTACAGTACTATCTGCAATGTGTTAATTTGCATTCACAGGAACCTCTTATTAACAAGTGGGTCCTTGATGATTTATGGTGCATCAAAGTGCCGTCATCATTGGGTTATGAAAATATCCCGAACTGAAGCCTAGCGCATTACTCTTTACACATTTTAAGAACAGCCAACGTTATCTGTTTTTCACTCGCGTATCGTTCAGACACAAGTCCCATGTCAGGCCACCGACATTGTGTTTTTCTTGTAACGCATGAATTTCTAGAAAACAGTTCACCTGATAGTGTTTCAAAAAGAGAAACCTGTTCTGTTAATTCAAACTTTCTGATTTACAATTCGCCTTAACAAATTGTTTACAAGTGACTATTACAAAGTTTCGCGCAAACATAGGTTGTCAATCCCCATTTACTCAATGAAAGGGGATGATTTTACTAACTGCGTTTTCAGAGGTATTAGATATCCGTTACACAAAGAACTCCATCGCAAATACTTTCCAATATTTTTAACTGAAAGCAATTAAAAACTAAATTTTCGGGATCGCATGACACCCTTAATATTCACTTACGGGGAATGTGGTAGGATCATAAGTTTTACGGAAAGACTTGGTGGAAATCGTCGGTGTTGTTCAAAAACACTCTGATTATTTACGACATATAGTCTACGGGAGAGGTGTAACCAACTTTCAAAGTGTTGCTGAAGTGGATGTATTTTTGTTAGTAACTCAGATATAATAAATGATTAATTTCTGAGTTTCTGGATTGTATAACGCAATATTGATCAGAGAAGCAAAAACCGTATAAATATTCTGTTTCTATATGTGTATATATATATATAAAAATGAAGATAAAAAATTTTGATAACAGTAGAAAAATACCAGTTAAAAAACTGGGAAACATCTGCACATAGTGAAATATTTACTACGCGGACGGCTGCACGTTTATTAATTGCTTTCGAATGAGCGTCCTNATGCATTCTCACCGCGTGTTCGTTGCGAGGCAACCGCCATCTTGTCCAAGTAGGCAACGCACGCGGCTACCTCGTCGCAACCCAGCCTGTCGTGGGAAACCCGCTGCGATGCAGCAAGAACCGGCGAGCGATGCATTCTCACCGCGTGTTCGTTGCGAGGCAACCGCCATCTTGTCCAAGTAGGCAACGCACGCGGCTACCTCGTCGCAACCCAGCCTGTCGTGGGAAACCCGCTGCGATGCAGCAAGAACCGGCGAGCGATGCATTCTCACCGCGTGTTCGTTGCGAGGCAACCGCCATCTTGTCCAAGTAGGCAACGCACGCGGCTACCTCGTCGCAACCCAGCCTGTCGTGGGAAACCCGCTGCGATGCAGCAAGAACCGGCGAGCGATGCATTCTCACCGCGTGTTCGTTGCGAGGCAACCGCCATCTTGTCCAAGTAGGCAACGCACGCGGCTACCTCGTCGCAACCCAGCCTGTCGTGGGAAACCCGCTGCGATGCAGCAAGAACCGGCGAGCGATGCATTCTCACCGCGTGTTCGTTGCGAGGCAACCGCCATCTTGTCCAAGTAGGCAACGCACGCGGCTACCTCGTCGCAACCCAGCCTGTCGTGGGAAACCCGCTGCGATGCAGCAAGAACCGGCGAGCGATGCATTCTCACCGCGTGTTCGTTGCGAGGCAACCGCCATCTTGTCCAAGTAGGCAACGCACGCGGCTACCTCGTCGCAACCCAGCCTGTCGTGGGAAACCCGCTGCGATGCAGCAAGAACCGGCGAGCGATGCATTCTCACCGCGTGTTCGTTGCGAGGCAACCGCCATCTTGTCCAAGTAGGCAACGCACGCGGCTACCTCGTCGCAACCCAGCCTGTCGTGGGAAACCCGCTGCGATGCAGCAAGAACCGGCGAGCGATGCATTCTCACCGCGTGTTCGTTGCGAGGCAACCGCCATCTTGTCCAAGTAGGCAACGCACGCGGCTACCTCGTCGCAACCCAGCCTGTCGTGGGAAACCCGCTGCGATGCAGCAAGAACCGGCGAGCGATGCATTCTCACCGCGTGTTCGTTGCGAGGCAACCGCCATCTTGTCCAAGTAGGCAACGCACGCGGCTACCTCGTCGCAACCCAGCCTGTCGTGGGAAACCCGCTGCGATGCAGCAAGAACCGGCGAGCGATGCATTCTCACCGCGTGTTCGTTGCGAGGCAACCGCCATCTTGTCCAAGTAGGCAACGCACGCGGCTACCTCGTCGCAACCCAGCCTGTCGTGGGAAACCCGCTGCGATGCAGCAAGAACCGGCGAGCGATGCATTCTCACCGCGTGTTCGTTGCGAGGCAACCGCCATCTTGTCCAAGTAGGCAACGCACGCGGCTACCTCGTCGCAACCCAGCCTGTCGTGGGAAACCCGCTGCGATGCAGCAAGAACCGGCGAGCGATGCATTCTCACCGCGTGTTCGTTGCGAGGCAACCGCCATCTTGTCCAAGTAGGCAACGCACGCGGCTACCTCGTCGCAACCCAGCCTGTCGTGGGAAACCCGCTGCGATGCAGCAAGAACCGGCGAGCGATGCATTCTCACCGCGTGTTCGTTGCGAGGCAACCGCCATCTTGTCCAAGTAGGCATCGCTTCGTTCACGCACCTGCACGCACTGTAGAATCGCGCGACGAATTCGAACTCGTCGCGATCGTGCGTCAAAATTTCGCTAGAGAGCACCGACTTTTACACTAAAGGCGAAGATGACTCATTTTCATCTTCTGGGTTTGTCCGCATGATTGGTTTACGATTTTCCTAGCGAACTGAGAAAATGAAGTGTTTAATCGATTAGCTGGCTATTAAAAATAATTAATTTTTTTTGCAACAGTTTTGCAATATCATTGAAACCCTTTTATTTAATTTATTCTGAACTTGTAAAACCTGGTAAAATTAAGTGTTTGCCATCCTAAATTTGAAAACACGTTTTCATGCAAACTTTGTTGAATCAATGTGATTATTTACCGCGTAAATGGTAAGAAACAGTTTTTTTTATGACTCGGGCATTGATTAGCGAAAAACTTGTATTCACAATATGCAGCATTTCCCGTCTACAATTATTTAAGTACTTAATAAAAACTCCGAAAAAAGTATCCCTGAGTGTTAAAGAACATTTTTTAAATATATAAATGCTATTGGGAGTAATAATTATAATATTGGCTGAGAGTCAATCAATATAGCCCCATGCCTATCAATTTACCAAGTGTTAATTTTTTTATAGTAGAAGCAACTAAAAACGGCTTGTTTCTATGTAACATACTGTAGATTAAAGAGCGGCGTATATGTCATATTCATTATTGTTATCCTGAATATTCCAACGTCTGCCATTTGACACTTTGTTACACGTAATTTGACAAATATATATGTTAAGTTGTAATTTATGGTGAAAGATATACAAATTGCATAAATAAGATATTTATCACGCCTTTGATATTTTGTGCTTAAAACCACCGACAAGCTTTCAAATAGCTTCTCCAAAACGTGTTATCCTAAAATGTTCAATATTGATCAATATTATCTTCATACTGGTAAGTTCTTGAAATCAGGCCTTTCTAGCTTGATCGCATTCGCAAACATATCGCTGGTGATTGCGACACGAGCCGTGAGCGTCCCAACCACAACAGTGGGATTCCCCTCCAACTCGGCAGAAGGCGTGGCCGTTTGTAAGTCAACACGCGCCCGATGTGAAGGCAGGAAGCGCGGTGGACGGCGTCTTTGTCGCCAAGACACTGCACCGTGAGGACGTCAGGAGGTGGGGAGTGCCGACAGCCGTAACACGCCTGCAGACATCAGTCTTCGGAGCCATGATTAAGACGAAGACTTTCCATATAAGTAGCTCCGTTGTTTAGTAATATGCCGTGGCTTATTAATGTAAGAGTAAAATAATTGTAGTAACATTTTAATATATCTCCAAGCTCCTCATATCTTAATATTATTTATTGTAAGGAATTGTAACTACTATGCAGTTAAAATACGCCAATTATGAAAACTACCTAATTTATTCTCTCTCTAAGTTCAAATCCCCTGTATAATTTAACGTGTAATTTTAAAAACCAAAATTACAACAATACGAAAAAAAAAACACGAATCATCACACACATGAACGCGAATTTCTGGTTCCTGAATTTCCTCTAAAGAATAAGAGTGAAAATGGCTAAAATGTGCGTTTTCGTTATCTTTTTAAGTGTGAATATTCCAGTATGGAGTCTTTATATTTGCATAGAAACGTGTAGTGAACATATACTTGTACCTCTTACTCTATACGTCATAACATGGAACGGTTACTGCTGAACGTCTCAGAGAGTGAAACTGCCGACGGGAGGACAGGTCTTCAGTACAGCGTCTTCGCGCGTAGCAAGAGACGGTCTGCCGTCTGCGGTTTTACCGATGGCATTGCTGGATGACTGCTGACCCAGAAAACCTATGGCCCTGCTATGGTTAACTGCTGGCAACAGGACATTTGCCATGCCAGTTATGGCACACTGATGGAATGTTGATGGAAATGAAACTGTTGGTGGAGAGTAGGTGAACTACGAATTACCCAAACATGGCTTACCAACTGCAATCAATACTTATTTAGCAAATTATGAGAAAATTTATAAAATGGACATTGAAGTCCTTTTGTTGTTTCACATCACAAAATAATTCATATATGCCAACTGAATTTTAAAACAGATGAATCGCTTCCAAGTGACAAATAAACTGCAAAAAATTACATTAAAAACAAATTTTTGTGATAATATCGCGATTCAAGTAAGAAGTTTTCTCTCAACGACAGTATTTTTTTTTTTTGGTATGCATCCTTTTAAATATAGATTTTTTTTTCACATAGTGAGTTTTGAAGCTATAGAATTACTGGTGTAGTTTACATTTTATTAGTGCTTGTTAATAGTTCAAGGCTAATATATTCTAAATTAGATCATCTGAACATTAAAGTACACAGTGGAGTAATGGTTACGATTCTGGGTTGTCTCTGCAAGGGGCGTCAGATCACGTCCCTTCTCCGCCTAACGCAAACATAATATGTACATGTTATATAACGTTTTTAATATTGAAGTAAAAGAAATTTAAACAACAAAATAATGTGATAATGATGCTAGACGGTGTTTGACATATGGTGAAAGCATGGCTAGCCATCAGTAGGCAATTTGATGTCTCTGAAGTGGTAAATCGATGGGCCACTGCTGTTGTAAGCATATGTGCTATGCTTGGATAATTTGTGAACAGAGTATGGCTAGTTAGTGGTTACACATCAGTACCAACAATGGTACCGGGTGCATGCCAGCTTTTGGTGAACTTTCAGTCATCTTGTCATCTGACTGTTAACCATAAATGAGCTATATTTCTTTTGCAACATGTGTCGCGCTTCTGGACCTTGAACACGGTAATATCCGATTTTGACGTGTAAAGTGTACACTTAGCGCAAGAAAAGTGTTCCGATCCGTTACTGCAAGCGCTTCAGAGCACGTTATAGGTCATTATATGTAGTTCCAGTCGGTCTCACACACAGATACGAAATGGCGTCGCGGTTTCTTTGATGTGGGCGTAGCCACTCTCTCATTGGCTCACCATTGCCTACTGCATGTTCGATGCTACGAAAAGTTGCCTATTGGCTGGGCTGCTGGCGACAGAGTAGGCTACGAGACGCTGATTGGCGATCGGCATTCCAAAAATTTTGTGGCCACCGACTTCATTTTGCTGGTGCATGCGGGAGTATTTTGCCTCTGTATTCTTTTGTACTCTATACTCGCATACTTACCGCAAGTGGTCTGGAGCATATGTGCTTCGTTCTATGACGAGTTGCCGCAAATGTTTGTGGGGAAGGTGCCGCAAAATTAGTTAGGAAGTTAAAATATTTTCAGTTTTACTCTTAAAATATGGTAGACATGTATCTAGAAGATTTGTGTATTCGTGAGCTTTGCAGTGTGTGTTTAAACAACGTATGTTCTCCATATAATCATTTAAGTATTGAAAAAATGTAAAGGTGCTTCAAGTTTGTTTAGACGATTTGTAGTCTCCGTCTTTGTAAAACAAGCGCTAGGTTTCTGTTAAGTTCCTAAGTTTATTCAAACGTAAATTTATATATGGAACAAAATCGCAAGAATTTCATAGCAAGTGCATTTACGCGGGTAATGGAGCCCAAAAAAAAAAAAACATTTGCCCAGACGGCTTCGTGTTCCACATGTCGTAGGTAGTATCCGATACAGGTACCTAGATACTTTCCACCCCCAGCTATCATACCTTACACTTCTTATGCTTTCCCTTTCACCAGTCGCCTTTCTCAAGTATCTTCTATCCAGTGCATTCTGTCCAGTTTTCCTGACGAGTGAACAGGTAATAAAATGGGCACTAATTGTGCGATCTCCTCAAAGTCTCAATTTGGTAATGTGAATATGTTACGGTAATTATATTCAACCACGTTGAATTAAATGGTTACCAAAGCGAACATGCTCGCGTTGTAACAGTTCTGAAAGTGAATGCAAATAAAATATATCCTAACCTCAATAACACGCTCCCGTAGTTATAATCGCTTCCAACATCTAATAATGTCGATTTATTTCTAATTTTACTCATCTTGCTTTGGCAGCAATGGTACAACGAATGTCGCTATTTGATGTGGATTTAAATTTTTTTCAAGGAAATTGAGAAAATTATTCATAGTGGCCAAAAAAAAGCACGAAACAAGAAAAGTTGTACTGATTTACAAGCACAACCAATTTAATTTGAACATGGAGTGATTGCGACCGGAACAAGTTCCGAGCCAATGTATCCGTTTACAGAGATCAGCATGTTTGACGTGAATTAGTTATGTAATCCGTGTGACCTCAGCCTTAATACCCCAAAATTGCACCTAAAAAGTAACTATATTTCTTGGAAATATTCATAATATCCGCACGTTTGTTTTCTATTATTCTACGAAATGTGTCTACAGTGATTGTCGTTTACATCCTACGTAGGAAGTTAAGAAAATAATGATAGTAATGTTACAATAAACTTCAATTTAGAATACTGGAGAATAATATCATTTATGTTTCTCAAGCGATAAAAAAATTAAAATTATTCTTTGCCTGTGTAATTTAAGAATGAGCTGTTATAACCAATGATCTGTGATTACGCTCCAGATGCTATGCGTAGAAAATAAAATAAATGATTCAGTTTATTAAGAGCGGAATTTTCAGGTACGAAACGCCCTGAATACAAACAACGAAAATTTACCCTAAAGTAAAGTCAGCTAAAACTCACACTGAGTTTTTGCACTTTACTTTTTTTGTAAACATCCTTCATCTAATTTCTGTTTAACGGAAGCTCATCAGGAAATGTGGGCAGCGCTACCGATGCGTAAATAAAATCCAGCCTACGGGAACGACGTCCCAACACGGGTCGGTACACGGGAACAAGGAAATCTCCCCCAAGACATTGTGTGCCCTGCCTCGACGTGACGGCAATGCTAAAGTTAGCCTCGCCTGGGATGTGCAAACAACACAGGCAACTACGTCCGCTGGCCCGCAGTGCCGTGCTCATTCCGCGCGACAGACTTCCATTACGTTAACACAATTACAACTGCAAACACGACCGAACTTGCTGAAACGCTTTACACGTCTGTCCCCGTTTGGATGTACAGACAACGCATAACAACATAGAGTGGACTATGTGCTAAAACATTTTGTAAAGTACATATTTTATGTTTATCTACAAAAGATAATTGTTACTAAAATAACAAAACCTTCTTGCAAACGTATTTCATTATTTTCAAGAAAATATGTTAAACATATGTAACTTTCTCTAGCGGTAGTTGCCGCATGTTTAAGCTCAGTAGTAAACATAAGGTTTTTTCACGAAGGCCTTTGGGTAATCAAAAAGTAATACGTTGACAGGAATAATTCTACCTATATGGCGCCAAATCCATGAAACAAAATTGCATTCTCGCTTAAAGCAATTCGTTCTCTTACTGCACTAGCAGAAGGACTTGTAGCCCAATCTGAAATTACGCCAAGCTCGTACGTAAATATATGCCAGCCGCAAACTGAAACTTAAATTGCTAAACCGCTAGCAAGAAGTGACCGCTAACAGCATTGACAGTGTTACCCTAAATAAGGCTCTGACGCAGACATCCTGAGTGCTCAGATGATGACAAAAAATTACATATTGAATAATAATATAAATAGTATTAAAATTTATTTTCATTACTACAATAGCAATAATTTTATCAATTATAATTTGAGCGGTTGGATGTGTAAATCAAACATCACTACGAAAATTAATAGCTTATTCATCAATTAGAAATAATGGGTGAATGTAAATAGCAAAAATAATTAGAAAAAAAGTGAATAATGTATTTTTTATTTTATACAACAATAAAATTAACAATAACTATATCTATAAATATATATAAAATCTTCCACATAAATCAATTAATATCAATAAATGAGTCCACTTATAAAAAATTATCATAATTAGTTAATATATTATATATTAGAGGTCTACCCCCCCACACTTGGTTTCATACCAAAATTAATAGTAATTCAATCAGCTATAAACCTAAATGAGTTATTAATGGTGGGAGTAATTGTATAGTAATTGTATAGGAGTTACACTCGATGAAATAATTATTACGTTACGACATTTTATAATAAAATCTTAAACGGGACAGTTTTGATCGAGAATAAGTTATCTATGATTACTTCCTGTAATGATTTGAGCGAGTATGTTTGAAGGTACGAATTAAGACACTTCGACGTTCAAAAACATAATATTTTGGAAACTAAATCTCTTTACTACATGTATTGCTAGTTGCTATTTATTTTTTCATAAATTGCATGTGTAAGTAAATTTCATTTTGGCTAACACACGTTATTTTGTAGCAGAGTTCATACAGCAAAAATCATCACGTTTGTCATAACGATCAAAATAATAAGGCAACCAATTAAATTTTTATTTTATAATAAGATATCTTTAAGGTCAGTCGTATTAAGTAGCTTAGAGTAGACGTGCCAAATTTTTATTCTCAACAATAAATTTGATAAGCGTAAATGTCCTTTATTTAGGTTATAAAATTAATTAAAACTTGAAACTTAGTAAGTGAAATTTGGAGACTGTTCAGAAAAAATAACGAATTAGTTCAAGTTGAAACAGACAAAAGAGACAAAGTTAACTTTTTGTTCGAGAAAGAGGGTTGGCCAGAGAAGTGACTGTTTTTCTGCATCACCAGCATACAGAAGTGGCCAGTGGGTGTTGTGTTTAGTTGAATTTTACTTGAACGACATACATTTTTTGCAATATATGTGGTTGAGTGTTAATATGTCTCTACAGTCTACTACTGAGGAAACATACACGTCCAAATACAGGTTGTCCGAAAAGTCTTTCCCTGATTACAAACCTTATTTATATCCGCTATTTTTAAGATAGAGCTATGAAACTGGTGCTAAAATATTTGAAAACAACCCAATAATTTTTGTTCCTGGTTTCAGTAAATTGGCTGTAGTCTAGCAATTGTAGTGTCCGGGAAACCGGACATGTTTACAAATCAGGAAAAAGCTCAGTGTGTTCTCTGGTACCTCGAGGACAGTAACAATGGAGTGGAACCTTCAGACAACGTATGGAGTGATGCCGCCCAAATTCAAGATCATTAAATCGTGGTATGGCAATTTCAAAAATAAATGATCTGTTGGTGAGTTACCGGGAACTGGCCGACTATCACCTCAGCTGAAAGGGTGGAAGAAGTAAAACAGTATTTTGTGGTAAGTTCCATTAAATATGTGTGTAGGGTCTCACGTGAATTACATATTCCAAACATTAATCGTAATAATATCCTACACAAAACACAAACGTTTATTGTTTCTTGCATACAAAGTGCAAATTGTTCAAGCTTTATTTGCCCAATAACGCCACGCGTCGGTATGACTCTGAAGTTGAAATGTTATCACGTATTGAGGGCGATAACGGTTATCTCATAGGTGCTGCTTTGCCTAACGAGGCGACCTTCTTCCACAGTGGTGTAGTGAACTGGCATAACGAGCGTATTTGGGGTCTCAGAGCCCCCTGGTGAGGTGCATTTCAGAGCGTACCAGAGGCAGCCGAATGACGAATGTTTGGTGCGCGCTTTCGTATGGCCAAATTATCGGACCATTCTTTTTCGCTGAGGGCACCGTCACATCTCCCGTGCTTCTGGACACGTTGTAATTGTTTGCTGTCCCATAGTTTCTTGAGTATCACCTAGATTTAATTTCCCAACAAGACGGTGTACTGCCTCATTGGGGTTTGCCGATTCCTACTTCTCTTGATATGACTTTTCCTGAACGATGGATCAGTTGTAATTGCCCAACAGCCTGGCTTTCACGCTTCTGTGATGTTGGCTAATGTGTGGAGAGAAATTCAATATCGACTAAATGTGCCATGTGCCACCAAGGGTGCTCACGTGGAGACTTAATGATGTGTTGTCCCGGTGCAACACATACCTTCACAAACCATGGGCGCGTAAATTTAAGAAATAAGCACTACTGGGTGACGGAGAATCGGCGTTGGGTCCGGCACGTGGTGCACCACCGACAGTAGAAAGTTAACGTGAGGTGTGGAATCGTAGGAGACAACGTCATAGGGCCATACTTCATTTAAGAGAGAACGACCGGCTGTATGTACGCCCATTTCCTCAGACAGGCCTTACCAGCAGATCTGGACGACATACCATTGTCTTGCGCATGTTTCTTTGGTGGTGAGGCAAGTGTTAAATTAATAGTTTTCAAACTGGTGGTTAGGGCGTAGTGGTGTTTTAAGATGGCCAGCTCGCTCCCCCGACCTCAAACCTCCCAATTTTGTCCTGTGAGAAACACAGAAATATAGGATGTACAACGTGGTTCTTACGACGCCAGAAGACATGCATAAACGCATTGTGGCATCTTGCAGAGGCATTACACAAGAAACACTTTAGGCCACTCGTCACTCGCTGCATGTGCGTTTACAGATGCGTATTGCTGTCTATGGTAAACACATCGAGAACATGCTGTGAAAAGACCTAAGGTGTATAATTTCAACCATATTTGTGCTATTTTGTACTGTGCAGGTGTATGCGACTGCATTTCTCCTTAGGTTGGTATGTTCTATTTTTGTTGTGCATCTGTACGCACTCGTTATTCAGTAAAGTTAATGACTAAGCAACAAATTTCTTGAATTAATTTCGTATCTGAATAAAATGTAATATATTGATATTAGACTTGCACTCACGTTGCCCATCTTCCCTCCGCTGTGGTGCTCTCATTCGTCGAATATGATATTCCATGCCCATAGCCCCATTAAAGTAAGCGCTACGCTGCTATAAGGAATCTGTCCCGCCAGAATGAGTCACGGCGCATGTTGCTTGCATATAGCCATGAGTACAGGTCCACTGCTCCATGCTACCAGTCCACCTAACTCAATCATATTTGCACATTATTTATTGGCGTTTCTGTGTTACTTTCCATTGCTTATACTACATCACTGAATTCCTTTTTGCACGTACTTTCTGATGCCGTTAAAAAACTTTATGTTTCCAGGTCAAAAATCATATGTTTATTAATTATTTCTGTCCATACACGTGTTACGAATAGTCACTTTCCGGGAAATTATTTGCCACCATGCGTAATTTATTTTATCGAAAACCTTATTTCGTGATCTGCAACCGTTCCGGCAATTTTGAGGGTGTCCACGTTCGGCCGACCATCTTGTATATCACTAGAATTTTCTTGCTCGGATGTTTACTCAACAATATTAATTTTCTTTCTCCTTGAGTGTGACAGTGTTTATTATCATTGAATGCTCGTTACTTTCAGTCAGAAATATAATAAAATATAAACATGCCCCCAAAGCTTTGTGTTTGCGGAATGCATCGGGATTCGAACCCAGGACTCCACGCACATACGTTTGCCATCATAAAACCAACCAATCGACGAATGTTGGCAAGACTGAAAAAACATAGTCAAAATTTTTTTTGCATTTTTACAGTTTACGTGTACGGTTGTAAAGAGAAAGTAATAATTGTTTACTCCGCATATTTTCTCGAGTTTAGTTTACTAGTATGTTAACAGAGTTTACATACACGAAAAAAATTTACCATGACAGTGGGAGAAATGGATGTCGCAACCATGCATTTGCTTGGTGACATCCCCAAAATATTACAAATTAATTCTGAAATCACAAGATTGGCACACAATCATTATTAAACATGTAGACAAGCTGCCACTGTTAACAACTCACATCTTAATGATTTTTTATGCGACTGCAGTTCGCTGATGCAATAATATTTTATGTTGATTTGTAGTGCATTAACCTGGGTTTCCAGTTGGTGGTATCTCATTTACGGATCTTTAGGGACTCTTGTTCGTCTGATTGGTATCAATAAATCGGAAGAGAAAACACTATATAACCGCAAACAAAACGTATAAGCTTCCCAAACAGTGCTTTATAAGTTGCCCACACTATGAAAACGTCAGAATCATCATATTTTTAAACATATCACAAAAAATGTATTTTTAAAACACCAAAGGTTGTGCGAGATTGCAGAACTCTTACCACTGATAAAGAAACATTTCGGTAAAATTAAGAAAGTGGTAGCAAAAAAAATCCGAAATTCTTAAATTTCGTGATGCTTCACTGCTGTAAAATATTAATTCCGCGAGTGTACAGAGAACATGTATGACTTTACAGACACTTCCGTAAATGTACTCAGTTTGTGAATTGAATTTTCATTGCATTCGTTTGTTAGTAGCGTTGGTTTGAAGTGTTTATTTCCGTTATAAGGTTTTACTATGCAAATCAAAGTAGAAAAATAAAATTTGCGCTTGACAGAGTTTAAAACAGTAATGAAAGAGTACCGATACGAACATCTTGTCTGAATACTATAATTTTTTTGCTATAATTTTAGCAACAAAATGTTACTTAATTTTTAAATTCCAGAAAAATAGTTCATTTATTGAGTATGTTGTTTGTTTTAAGTGGCACTGTCAGTAAAAAAAAATCTGTGCTGTTTATTTATACAAATTAATATGTTATGAAGTGAATGCTGCAATTGTCACTGGAACAAACGTTCTCCTGTTTTTAGCAGCAAAGGACGATTCATGTTGCCATGGCAACGTTCGTAACTTACGGAGGAAGTTCCGTTTTTTCTTTTTGTATAAGCAGGTGAGTTGTGTTTTACAGAGCTGTGGGAACTGTCGCCGTATGTTATTGCCGTATTTCTGTAAAATAGACTTGGTGTTTATCCGCAGCACCAAGTATTTCACACAGAGTTGAAACAGCCGCTTATACCAAGAACTCCAGCCACACACGGGGCCGCGGTGGTGTAGTGATTAGACTACTCGCCTCCCACCTAGGCGAACCGGGTTCGATTCCCGAAGGNCACCTCGTATAACCCTCTTTGGCTCTCAAGACCTCGGTGGTAAGAGCCGCCCAAATATCTTCATTCTTCACTCTCCAGCAGCATGCGCCAGTAAAATGGCGTAGGAACGTCGTTCGCCAGACGGGGTCTGGTAACCTACTCGCCAGCCGACAGCCCAGCCGTTAGAAAACTTTCCGCAGTATGCAGCAGCCAATGAGACGCAAGGCCCGAATCTAGTGCCTCGCACAGCCAAACAGAGAATGTGTAAGTCCACATCAAAGAAACGGCTACTCCATTTCGTCTCTGTGTACTTGCTTACTCTGAGTACACAGTTATGTCGATTTCAATAATTGGCGGAATGATACACAATAGACAAAAAGGCATAACTAACCACTGCTTTTGAATTCGTCCCATTAAAACATTTCATTCACACATTAGTTAATAATGTCTGGGGTCAGAAATTAGACATTTTTATATGTGTGCTGTACTTAAGCTGTCAAAGCACGTGCTTCTTTAACACAACCAATAAGATGTAGTCATTGTATCCGGTGTTCAGTGATATAAACCAGTCACAACCTAGAGCATTAGTAAGGTTTAGGAATCAGTTACTCACAAGGAAGTTAATTGGGCTCTGACCCTCGCAGAGTACATTACTGGTTAAATTTAAGCTTCCTGAGCAACATGTTGACGATTTTCTACAATGGGTATGAAAGGGTTAATCGAGCAGNTACTGGTTAAATTTAAGCTTCCTGAGCAACATGTTGACGATTTTCTACAATGGGTATGAAAGGGTTAATCGAGCAGTAACTGTCTGATGTAGGTGGACGTCGCACAGTGATTTATAACTAGGCGTTCGTTGCTGCCCGAATTTTCGGTAGTTCCACTCTGCACTGCTCTCAATTGTACCATGAAATATGAAGCATATTACAAGAGATTAAAGATAAGATGCATTCCCCGCATTTCTGAAACCAACACAAGGATGTTCGATAATAGGTTAAGTGAACCCTGGATCGCCATCGTGTGGTGAGTGATGTAAGTTAACGCTCGGGACCACTAATTCTNTACTGGTTAAATTTAAGCTTCCTGAGCAACATGTTGACGATTTTCTACAATGGGTATGAAAGGGTTAATCGAGCAGCAACTGTCTGATGTAGGTGGACGTCGCACAGTGATTTATATCTAGGCGTTCGTTGCTGCCCGAATTTTCGGTAGTTCCACTCTGCACTGCTCTCAATTGTACCATGAAATATGAAGCATATTACAAGAGATTAAAGATAAGATGCATTCCCCGCATTTCTGAAACCAACACAAGGATGTTCAATAATAGGTTAAGTGAACCCTGGATCGCCATCGTGTGGTGAGTGATGTAAGTTAACGCTCGGGACCACTAATTCTTTTCCTTAATAAGTTAGAAAAATCTGCTTAACTTGGGGTTCCAAATCGAAAGCTGGCTGAAATAAGCTATGGCTAGTATAATATCGCGTTCCGTTCCTTGCGTAAATTCAGTTGCTAAAAAATCGGTGATATATTTATCCGTTACCTAATAAATACAATGTTAGGATTTGTGATCAGGTATTAGATGAGCGGTCTGCCTGATCACACCTTTACATATTTATTCAGGACACGGGCCGTGATTGCTAAAATTAGTTATGAAATAGCAAAGCACAGAAACCCCCTCCAGCGGCCAGTAAACGGGGACAAAGCAGCCGATATAGGACAGCGTAGCCCGCGGGTGGTGTCTTTTGTTTTCGGGCCATTGTAACGAGAAGACCACTAAAGATAGATGTGACCGGGCGTTGACTTCCAACCTATTATTCAGCCTTCGGAATCGGGGACAAGGTGTGGACTCTCCAATTAGAATTTACTCAGAATGCGGCTTGTTAAATTTTTATAATTTATGAAAAATAAATAAATAATTTAGTATATTTGTATATCACCCCCCAGCGCATACTTAAAAATGTTTATATTGAAATAATATTGTACAAACTTAATATTAAATAAACCCCATTAATAACACTTATTAATTACTTGCATCGCCCCTATAGTCCTAATTAATCTATAACCCATGTAATTAATAACAGACCCCCTAAACTATGAATCTTCGTGCGAGGAGTTAGAATCTATTAATCGTAACAATGGCGGAGGCTTGATTTCTTACCTACCCTCTCATTGCCTTGCATCAGCTTCTCTACTTTCCAACCCCAATTCAATAAATTACCATCTCCCCCCACCCACTCTAATTACCGTAGTAATAGTTACAAAATTTCAGCCATGTTCACTTAAACATTAAAATTAAATTTTTTAAGTAGTAGTAAAATAAAATTAATGTCATAATATCTACTTTTAAAATTTTATAGGCGTAAATAATAATTTACCTTTTGCAGCTCAATACATAAATTTTCAAAGCAATTATTTGAAACCTATATACCATACGGTATTAAAATTTTTACAATTTCATTATGAACCGAAAGTCCCTAATTTCGTATGTATATTTGTAAAAAAAACACCTCAGCAATACCACTCCAGTAATTTAAATTAAGTTATAGATTACATGTGTGCGGTGGATTTAATTATTTGAAATTAAACTATTACTATGATAGTAATTTATATTTACGTGAAAATTTCCATTAAATTACCTTTAAACTCATACTTATTTAATAAATTTCATACAAGAAATAATAATAAAGTAAGATATTACTATGGACTTATAAAGGTGCAGGATTTATTTATGCTCTTCCGTCAGTCAACATATCCTTTAAAAAAATGCATAGAAATAAGGTATTACTGGTTCACTATGAGATTTGTGTATGCTGACGGAAAGCCCGTATTACATTATAAGTTGCCGTATGGAAGGACGAAACGTCGCAGCTACATGCCAGGCGACGCGATCCAGTTACAAAGTGCCGAGACAACACATTCCCGCATCAGCACTTCCCCGCGGGTCGAGTGCCGCTGTTTTGCGAAAACCCATGCCAGCGCGCGCCACGCAAATGTTTCCCCTTGCCCACTTTAAACTTTACTCATATTGTTCTAGTTTTAATTTNGCATGCCAGCGCGCGCCACGCAAATGTTTCCCCTTGCCCACTTTAAACTTTACTCATATTGTTCTAGTTTTAATTTCCTCATACTCCCAGTATTGTCACACACTTCCCACAATCCATTGCCATACGGACACGGGGCAGGATGAATTCCGTTGGGTTCACACATTATTGTGATACACGGACTTAGCCCATTACCCGGGGATTTCGGATGTGCTGAATTATACACCAGTCTTGAAGTGGATGCGAAGTCTGCTAAACCTGAAGTGAGAAAGGTATAATTGTGTGCAATATCAAGGGTATTTAACGAAATGAGAATAGTACCCGAGACACACCCACTTCGACTGTGACTGTCTGCTCATGGTTTACCCACACCCACCCAATTGTCAGGAGTACTTACTCAGGAGGTCAAACCTTACGTTTCGCGTGACACGCGGAGCAATATTTGGGCCTCTGGCGGAGTGGTGACCCGACCAGAGAGGCCTTTCTTCTGTGCTGTCTGGCCTTGAAAGAGTTCAGGCACTAACGCGCAATATGGATGGGTTGGACTTTTGCTGCGGGTCCTTTCTATACTACACATTACCTTGAAAGTGTACTACGAGGGCACTTTATATTTGACCTCACTAGTGTAAGCCAGTAAGTGCAGATTTACACAACCCCTGTATGTTACCCCTTGTCGTGGAATTAGTATTGTAATTTAATTAATATTTGTAAGATCCTTTCCTGTATACTGCTATCTTATATTTTCCATTATTTGTATCATAATATTCTTTTTATACTATGTGTTGATGTCCGTCGTCCTTAATAACATTTTACCAATTTAAAATTTTACCCGCGCACATAACTAATTGCAATAAAATATCTCCAGAAAAACTTCTCTATAAAAATAGGTATTTGTATAACCGTCCCCATTTGTAGATTTTGCCTAAGAAATGAATTATAAACAGTATGGTAACTACACGATAGTTACATATGTTAACAGACAAATATTGCCAGAGAAATATTTTTCGTAAAGCCAATTTAGAAATAATACAGCAAGTCCAAATATAAAGTTTCCAAAGTCAAACACACCCTCTCAAAAAAAAAAATTTCATTCGTAGATTAATTTTATAAATTAACCTACCCCACCATAAACCGTAGGGCCCTATACATATTTTAAGAGTAATTACAATGAATGTTTTTAAACAAACTGGGAAGGCATTTTGTTAAGACATTTCTTTATGAGTTTCATAACAGTACCGCATGTAAGGGCCAGCAGCAACCAGTATGACGTCATGAACCGTCTCTTATACAGTCCCTCCGGAGTATGACGTAAACAATGGCCGCGGTAGCAACATATCTGACGCCATACCCGAGGTGACGTCAGTCGCGCACGTGATTTCAACATTGTCAGCTCTATCGTTCACGCAGCTCACGGGTAATATAACGTAAACCACAGGTAAACTGCTATTTTTAATTATACCACTGACACTTTACACCCTGCAGGCAACAATAACATTTTACACAAATATAAGTAACACGCTTAACATACGTTACTTTAAAACGTCAGTATTTTCTGAATACTGGATTTGTTTAAAAGTTGAACAGTGGAAAAAATTTTACATCATTATAATATATACAAATGAATTATAAGAATAAATGTTAGTTACAAAAACAAAATATTTCTAAGCACAAAATATGTGAGATTTTTGATTAATTTTGATATAGAAACCATTAATTTAATCCATAAAAGTATAGTTTATAGAGTAGACTCACAATTGTAACGTGACCATAAGAAATGCAAAATATAGTGATTTTAAATTTAATTAGTACTGTTTCCATTGTAAAAAAATAATTTTACCGTTATTATACAATAAAATACATTTACAGATACAATTTTTATATGATGAATTGTTTTAATAGAATGAATAATCAAACCAGTGTCCTTCACTATAGGAGAATATAGATATCATTATGTTAATTTTAAGTTTCCTTCTATTACCTTTTTATATATTGAAACGTAGCAGAAACAGCTGCAAATTTCTTTTTACTTTTTCAATCATTTGATTTAAATAAATTAAGCAACTTAATAACATTCTACTTTTCGATATCATCCTATGCTTATCCTACCATCCTGACGTCACGAAACCTTCAATAGGTTNTAATAACATTTTACCAATTTAAAATTTTACCCGCGCACATAACTAATTGCAATAAAATATCTCCAGAAAAACTTCTCTACAAAAAAAAGGTATTTGTATAACCGTCCCCATTTGTAGATTTTGCCTAAGAAATGAATTATAAACAGTATGGTAACTACACGATAGTTACATATGTTAACAGACAAATATTGCCAGAGAAATATTTTTCGTAAAGCCAATTTAGAAATAATAAAGCAAGTCCAAATATAATGTTTCCAAAGTCAAACACACCCTCTCAAAAAAAAAAAATTTCATTCGTAGATTAATTTTATAAATTAACCTACCCCACCATAAACCGTAGGGCCCTATACATATTTTAAGAGTAATTACAATGAAGGTTTTTAAAAAAACTGGGAAGGCATTTTGTTAAGACATTTCTTTATGAGTTTCATAACAGTACCGCATGTAATGGCCAGCAGCAACCAGTATGACGTCATGAACCGTCTCTTATACAGTCCCTCCGGAGTATGACGTAAACAATGGCCGCGGTAGCAACATATCTGACGCCATACCCGAGGTGACGTCAGTCGCGCACGTGATTTCAACATTGTCAGCTCTATCGTTCACGCAGCTCACGGGTAATATAACGTAAACCACAGGTAAACTGCTATTTTTAATTATACCACTGACACTTTACACCCTGCAGGCAACAATAACATTTTACACAAATATAAGTAACACGCTTAACATACGTTACTTTAAAACGTCAGTATTTTCTGAATACTTGATTTGTTTAAAAGTTGAACAGTGGAAAAAATGTTACATCTTTATAATAAATACAAATGAATTATAAGAATAAATGTTAGTTACAAAAACAAAATATTTCTAAGCACAAAATATGTGAGATTTTTGATTAATTTTGATATAGAAACCATTAATTTAATCCATAAAAGTATAGTTTATAGAGTAGACTCACAATTGTAACGTGACCATAAGAAATGCAAAATATAGTGATTTTAAATTTAATTAGTACTGTTTCCATTGTAAAAATTTTACCGTTATTATACAATAAAACACATTTACAGATACTATTTTTATATGATGAATTGTTTTAATAGAATGAATAATCAAACCAGTGTCCTTCACTATAGGAGAATATAGATATCATTATGTTAATTTTAAGTTTCCTTCTATTACCTTTTTATATATTGAAACGTAGCAGAAACAGCTGCAAATTTCTTTTTACTTTTTCAAACATTTGATTTAAATAAATTAATCATTTTAATAACATTCTACTTTTCGATATCATCCTATGCTTATCCTACCATCCTGACGTCACGAAACCTTCAATAGGTTATATTACATTGAATTGTTCTGTTTATAGTATTTTGCCATATACATTTTTACAGGAACTGTATGGTTATGTACAACCAAAAACAAATAATTTGCCGGGGGAGAGCACTTAGGTTTTCCTATTTCAATACTTTTGCATTTACATTTGTTTCTATAGTAATTATTAATAAAGTGTTTTTTGAATTTTAAGTCCGTACAAATAATTTATTGCAATAAACCATTCACGCCACATAGTGTTAGTGTTAGGGACTCAGGACCTCTAGAAGAGCATACGAGTTCGCGAACCGCCCGAGGGGCGTCTACCACGCCCGTGTTGAAGACAACTTTGCACACTCAGAGGAAATGAATTTCATGGCCCACAAGGCCACTGAAAACACACAGCACAGCATTTGTTCGGCCAAACTTGCCCGAGGACTGCACGAAAGCAATTGGCAGTTTCTTATACCTAGTTTCTCCGTCCACTATAAGTCATATTAAAAATAACCTTCCATAGCGAAGAGGACTTCAACCCGATCCACATCCCTACTGCCACAAGATGAACCCATCTCGCTAGTAAATATTGGGGGAGATGTTATGAGTTGAGATCAGGCCCTTAGATGACCTGCCTGCCTGATCAGACCTTCGGATATTTATCCAGGACACGGGATGTGATTGCTGAACTTAGTTATGAAATCGCAAACCATAGAAACCCTCTCCACCGGCCAGTAAACGGGGACAATGCAGCCGATAAAGGTCAGTGTAGCCCGTGGGTGGTGTCTTTTGTCGTCGGGCCGTTGTAACGAGAAGACCACTTAATATGGGTATGTCCGGCCGTCGATTTCCGCCATTTTAATCAGCCTCCGGAACTATGAAACAAGTGAGGACTCTCCAATTAGACTTTACTCAGAATGTATNGTCAGAAGAATGGGGCGGGGGAACATCCTGCCTTTCCCACACAGAGTTCAGAATCAAAGGAAATAATCAGTGTAACTCATTGTTCATTACCGACGGGAAAAATTTTCATATAAGTATTTTCTTCAACGGGTGATACCATTCCATCAGTAAATGGATTAAATTGCCAAATGTATAGGTTAAATGTTAAAATTTTACCTTTGGAAAGATCCTTGACTGCTTCGGAGGTATTCCATTTCCTACACACACGCACACACACACACACACAGACATTCTAAAATATATTTCTAGTAAACTTCCTAAACTGAATTGGAAGTTTTTAACACACATATCGTATGGAAATAATACCACACGTCTGACTACAAATATGGAAGGTTTAGCGTCGCTCCTATACAAAGTTGGTAAGTTTCCTACGCATTTCACTGTTTCTAGAGCAAATGTAGGAACGCCAGCAAGAACATGTGGGAAATAACTTTACCATTCACGCATTCTTACTCTACGTATACACTCACATAGTAACATTCGCGAACATTTTCTAAGAGTGTAGCATCCCCAAAGCTACTAGCTAGTTATGCCTACAGCAAAGGATGGAATATCTTTCTTGCTCGTAAAGCGCATAGAATAATGAATAAATATCAAAGCGCCACTCTCACAACATAAAGTTTTATGTAGCGTACGGGCCGTAAACTCAGACAGGTATCGATATGTAATAGATTTTTTTGGGACGTGAATTTACCAAATCGATATGATTGACCCAACCATAATCGATAGATTAGAGTGTTCATTGCTGTGTTAAACTCTTGATGTTGCCTTGTTCTCATTGATAATAAACCATAGGCCTTGTCACAGTAGATCGGAAATATACGACATATCTTTTTATGACTTTCACTAGCCGGTACATTACACATTCTCATAACAGAATGCGTCAGAAAATGGCAATAAAACAGTATACAAAAATAAGCGAATTTACATATCGTACAGAATAGCAAAAGGCAACAGAAACCTGCGTGGTTGCATATTCGGCAGCCTTTACCATTCATTTAATTTATATTTTTACGCGAACATAAACCGTAAGTACTGCTGCGATCTGTTGAACTGTAGCCGGAATACGACGCAGAGTGCACATTTGAACTGCGCAGTCGCCACTCTCGGTGCTCCAAATTCGCCCTGCATTTTGGCCAATAGCATTATCAAAACAAACGTGGGTAACATTTGAGGTTAAATAACTGTTTATGTAATTAAATACACTGAAACATTTTCACTCTTCAGGTAA
Organism: Clitarchus hookeri; assembly: GCA_002778355.1. Taxonomy (NCBI): domain Eukaryota; kingdom Metazoa; phylum Arthropoda; class Insecta; order Phasmatodea; family Phasmatidae; genus Clitarchus; species Clitarchus hookeri. The sequence goes on along the minus strand of NQII01005217.1, from coordinate 72,274 downwards.
AGACACATTAGTAAAAANGAGGTTAAATAACTGTTTATGTAATTAAATACACTGAAACATTTTCACTCTTCAGGTAAAGACACATTAGTAAAAATATTTTATTCGTATGGAAGTTTGAATCTGTTGAAAAATCGGAAGTATACAAACATGTTCGTAACAGTTGAATATGCGATTTTGGCATTTCTATTGACGGTCGACGATCCAGTGGTGCGGACGTGAGGAGATGGCGAAAATCGGTCTACTTTATCCACAGACTACGGCTATTACCGATAATTGAAGACGGGATGTCTGTGGGATGACGCATAGGCTGCCAGGCCGTTCTGTTGCCGCTCAGGTACAGAGCNCGATAATTGAAGACGGGATGTCTGTGGGATGACGCATAGGCTGCCAGGCCGTTCTGTTGCCGCTCAGGTACAGAGCTGTCTGTGGCGGGCTGCATAATAGCTAGCGTGAAAAATTCATCATTCCCAGACATATGCCAGCACTGAAACTAGCTNGGTCTGTGGCGGGCTGCATAATAGCGAGCGTGAAAAATTCATCATTCCCAGACATATGCCAGCACTGAAACTAGCTTAGAAGTGGAGATATTTGGACGGACGAGGTTGAAGCGAGGTGAGTATGGAGCAACGCCGGAACGCAAGGGTGGGGGGAAATAGGAGATCACCGAGATAACCATTAGAACAGCGGCATCGTCCGGCACGATTCCCACGTGCGAAAGTCCGGGAGCGACCCCGACTAGAATCGAACCCGGTCCGTATAGGTGAGAAGCGAGTATTCTGACCACTATATCACCACAGCCCCCAACTGGCTTAAAATAAGCGTGAAATGTTTACCACGGCTTCACTTCTTCTGTANGTATTCTGACCACTATATCACCACAGCCCCCAACTGGCTTAAAATAAGCGTGAAATGTTTACCACGGCTTCACTTCTTCTGTAGAATTACTTGTGTTCAGGGGGTTCACGCGTCGCTCATGCGAGAAGCAAAAAACCGATTCGCCCCTCCCCTCCCCCTCGCAATCTTCTCGACCCCGCGGGAAATTAATGTTGGTGGAAATTTTCCCTTCCCACGCGTTGAGTTCTTCCTGCGCTGGTCCCCGTGGGAGGAAATAAACTGTCCGTTGCACAACTTCGGCAGTTCACACCGCCCGGGCAAGTCATTCGGGAAGTGCCTGTGGGCGTTCGTCACTGACCGCTGCTGACGTTGGCAACAAAAGGAAAGTCATTAAGCGAAATATTTTGAACATAAGCCATTGCTGCATTACCTCGACACAGGAAACCAAGTCCGAGACCTGAAACGAACACGAGAAACGAGCCAAGATTGGTTGTGACCAAAATATATAAATAAAACGTGTAATAAATCCCACAAGGAATTTTGTCAAATTTATAAGACGATAGAAAAAAAAATTTTGATAATTATAAATCAAATTATAAAACGAAAATACTGAAACAAAAAATATTTTAGTAATTGTATTTTTTTGTATTTTAAATCTGACAAATTTCTTTGTATTTATTATAAGTTTTATTTATATATTTTGACTACAGCCACTTTTGGCTCGATTTTCCTTTTTGTTTCATATCTCAGACTTGATTTTCTGTGACGACATAGTGTTGCAATGGAGTATGTTCAACAAACTTCAGGTAATCTTTCACACCTATTGCAAGAATCTTTAAAATAAAATATAATTCTAATGGGAGAGTTCATGCAGAAAAAAATTGTTTAGCAAGGCGCGCTATTTTTCCAAAAATGGCCGCTTTTAAGCTTACGGTAAATGGAAAATATTTTCTTATGTGTGTGTTAGAGTTCTTGTTAGACTTGAATTGTAATATGTACGCGCCCGTCCAAAAATATTATGAGGTAAATTTCTGTTCGTATCAATTATGCATGGCCTCGAATGCTGTTTACTTGAGTGAGCAGAAAAAAATACAATTGTGTTTGCATTTCAGCTTTCTTAAACATGCTTATTCAAAAATTAAAAGTTATGTATTTTAGAGATGTCATCAAAAGGGTACAGTAATTGTGTAATACAACGTTTTGCTGAGTTCCGTTGTAAGACCGATTATTTAACACCACATGGACATATGTTATTATTTTGCCACGCTATTTTGAAGAACAAAGTTTGTTATTTATGTAGGCTGTAACAAAAAAAAAAATCAAAACATTTTGAAGATTTATAACTATCTTATGAAAATTGTCACTTTCCCATTTGTTTACATGCAAAAACGAAGAAAATCTGGTACAACTGCAACATCAGTGCTACCTTGTGGCGTACATTTTTATTTGCGTATTTAATATTTTGTCTTCCAAACCTGAGAAAAATAAACCTTACCGTTATTCCTAACTCACTGGTACGTGGGACGAATATGAATTAGGCTTATTTGTGCCTTCAGTATTTATCCCAACATTGCCTCACAAACTTCAACAGGAAACGTTTATAATACATGTGCGTTTGTTTTCATATAGCTTCACGAAAAAAATTATACTTCAATGAAAATACACACAGATGAGACTTACTGTAATGGGATTTCTGTGAACTTTGTTAATTCGTCTATAAAAAGGGGCCTTGCAGCTTGCCAATCGAAGTTTAAGCAATGTAATTTATAGGCTCATTATTCCCTTGAAAATATTTGTAACCAAATGAAAACCTTATGAAATTTTAAAATCTTGCATTTTAAATAGAGGTGCCTAATTTGTATTTAACACTTTAGTGGTGTCCGCAGTTACAGAAATGCCAAAGAGAAATTATGTACGACCAGAACCATACACAATACTTACTACAAGTCTGTACTGTCTCTTCCCCATGTTTACATGATTTGCGACGACGTTTGCTTGTATGGTGCGCGAGTAATTCGTATCCAAAAAAACAATTTGCGTTATGCACTCAGTCCGTTGGTTACGAAAAGATATTATGGCCACAGAGTAGATAAGAACACAGATACGAAAAGGGAGGGGTGGCTCATTTGATGTGGGCGTACCAGTTCTCGATTGGATGCGCAAGTCTCTCGGTATGGGCCTTGTGTCCGATTAGCTACTACGTTCAGCAAAAGTTTCCCTGTTGGCTGGGCTGTCAGCTGGCGAGTAGCTTACCAGGCGCTGATTGTCGAGCTGCGATCCAGGTTTCTGCCGGCGAGCGACGCCATTTTTCTGGCGTGTGCGACTGGATTGCGCGTTACAACAGGCTGCTGTTTTACCTCTGTATTCTTAATGGGGACTTATCAGTTCAATTTCACATTAAGAAGTTTACTCGCTATGCCTTCCGTTTCAGTGGACGTACAAACATTTTTGACGCGAAAGAGAACAGACAATTGTTTTCCTAACTTCTCGAATTCGTTGAAGATTCACTGCCTTCACAGTTTTCAGACAAGTAACAGCAGAGAATAAAAATTGTCGCCATTTTATGCGAACGACTTCAGAGGTGATGACTGGAAGGGAAATCATGTCATAAAGTGTGTCAAGCTCTATCTTCTGCCCAGTCGGATCGCAAAAATATTAACCAAATTCTCCACTGCAAGATTACGGCGGAGGAGAAACCATAAATCCGACATAACCGGGAGTAACCCCCTCCCCCCACCCCCAACCTTAAGTACTCTGACTGAGTACTCCGTGAAGGTCATGTTCACACCGAAACATTACGAGGCTTGCAGTCGGAAGTAAGTTTAGGATGGTCATGGTTAAATCTTGGTCGGAGGAAGTGTGGTATAATTTCAAAGTACCTTAGTTACATAAACCGATCCATGTTTTTTTCTTTCTCCTAGTGAGTTTTCTATGAAAGAGGGAAGCCAAATGTCGGGAAACGGAAATTGGTTACTGCGCAGACTGACATGCGCGCTCTGCGCAGTACTACATACACGTCCTCGCCGTCTGGGAATGTCGACTGTGACGTGCCTCAGCTTGTAGTCGCCGGACCGTTTCCCGCAGTTGACCTGCCTCAGTTTCATCTCATTTCCAGTGGGCGGTGGTGTGTCTGTTCTTGCGGCGGTCACCGTGCTTGACACGCTATCGGGGAAGTGCGAGTCAGAATGTTGAAAAATTAAAGGTTTTGTTAGTAGAGTACATATTTATAAAATGGTTAACACATTCTTTTCAAACTGTACACATTCCTACAGACGTTTGGCAAAAATAATTTTTTTATAAACTTAAAGAGTCTAAATAAAACGTTACCGGTTTTTGTTTCACGAATACCTAATACAAATCTAAGTAAAATGCATAAATAAGGTTCTTTTTTGCATTGGTAAAGGTTTTCCAAATGCTACTACAACACTTGAAGGTGCCGTTTCTAGGCAATTTATTTAATTTCCTGATTTTCTAGAAAAATAACTTGTGCAAGCAAGTCTTAAAATTAATTATAGCAATACGTTATAACTCAGCTATCTTTATTGTTTCGTTATGGATCAGTTAATGTTAGTGTAAAAATCGTTAAAACGTGAGTTGGAAAATTAATCATTCAACAATTACTAACCAAAATTCATTTGAAAATTTTTCTACATGTTTATTTTTATTCGTAATATAGAGCCTACACTCATGGGCAGTTAAATTAGAGACACCCGCATGACAGCAAGTAGCACCACTTTTTGCCCTGATGACGGCGGTGATGCGGCATGGCAAGGACTCCACAAGGCGCCGGAGGCATACTGATCCATGACCGCTGCACGTCCTCCCACAATGCACGGAGATCGGTCGGAGCAGGGTTCACGTCGCACTCATTATTCACAACACCCGAGATGTGTTCAATCGGGTTGTTGTGGGGTGACCTTGAAGACCAGGAAAGCAACCTCAAATACGTGGGGTGTTCATCCAACCATTCGGTCATAATTCGGAAGCGATGGGTAGGCGCATCTCCTCTATGTAGACACAGTTCTCCCTGCAGGGTGCTGTAGGCACAGTGATGGGTAAACATTATCTGTCAGCAGTTTCGCAGGTGAAAGATGGTGGCACATGCACTAAGGAATCCACTTAAACCCACATAAACAGTCCGCAATTATGATACCACCACTGCCACTGACATTAAAATCGTTCTCTAATGTCATATGCTTGGTGACGCACTCGTACCATGCCATCAGTGTTTGCCAACGTATACCTCGGTTCATTAATCCAGATGACTTTTTTTCCATATGTTGAGGGTCCAATGGTGATATTCTCGCTCCAATGAAAATCGTTGAGCCTTGTGACGTGCATTGACTAGAGGTGCCGTCGTAGGGCGGTTGCTTCTGTACTCCTGAGTAAGGAAGTGGTTCTGAATGGTATAGCTAATCGCAGGTCGCTGTTGTCTAGCATAAGATTGGCGAGTGATCTTCTGCACTGAGGTCTGTCCACCCGCTGTTACCAATGGGGCTAGCCGACGACGACTCTTCTCATCGATACGTTGCACGCCACGGGAGATGTCCCTAGCGGCGGTAGTTATAGCTCATGGAACACTTCTGACACCATGGTCGTTGTAAATACCAGTGCCTGTACGACGCCCGAGATGTATGGTCTCATATGTCGAGACTCAAAGATCTGGCCACCATCAAATGCGCAGACATCTTGTTTCTTCCTCATTCTGTGCGTGACTGTTACTCAGGGGGGATAGTATTATGTCTGATGACATCCCAGTCATGCGTGGCTGTGGGGTGCTACTCCTTCCGACGGAGCGACAACAGCGTCATTTAGCCAACACGGCAGGTATCTATAATTCGAATGTTCATAAGTGTATAGTTGTTAACAATTTTTTCAAGAAATATTAAAGTGTTAATTTTGATATACTCTATGTAAGCCAATGAAACTTTTGAGTACTATGACCGGGTATGTGTCGGCCAAATATAGTATGAAAATTACATTGCCTTTTCTCGAAAGTCGCATAGATATAGCTTCACTGTTTTGCTACAATTCATTAACATCCTACAAAAATTCTACAAAACGTGTCGTCAGTAGCTTTCATGCACAAAAATTAATTTCTCTGTATACGAATAGGTTGGATTATTTATTGTTTTTCATTGAAATTATAATTGATGGGAGTTCAACAGATTTCGTCCCTCAGCCACGTGAAGCATGCTGCCGAACACAATGTGTTAGTCGTGGGTGTGGTGCGAAATTAACATGATCGTGATGCGCTTCTGTGTGCGACGTTCTGCGTGGTCTGTGCTGCGAAGGCATCTTAACTATGTTCGTACACTGAAGAGCCTAAAAAACTGGTACCCCTGCCTAATATCGTGTAGGGCCCTCGCGAGCACGCAGAAGTGTCGCAAGACGACGTGGCATGGACTCGACTAATGTCTGAAGGTATGCAAGAGGCAATAAACACCATGAATCCTCGGAGCTGGTTTCTGCGCACGTGGATATGCGGCGTGCATTTTATTAATAAACTGTCATTGATGAAAGTTTTTTTTTAGTGCGGTGGGCGTGTTCCTTCTTAACATTTATGCAGCCTATGTTGCTATGAATTACGATCAACAAAGTTCAGGTCAGGCCCAAAGAAGGGGGTGTGGGACAGAGTGATATATTAGCGTCGCCGTTTCGCATTGTTAGTCAGAGAGAGCGAGGCAGTCGTATTCCCATAAGTCTTTGATTAATCACCCTTCAACCAAACATTTTTTTTTGTAAACGTATCTTTTGCAATATATTTTATGTGTAATTTATTGTGGCAGATTGTGCCCCTATGAAATAGGGTGCAAAATTTTTTTCATGGTGGTTAGGTTGATATATGTTAAATTTAAAATATTCGCCGATGTAAAGGCCTTTAAATTTAATACGTATATTTTCTTTGTTGAGGAAATCTAGATTATTCTTTATTCAGCCATTTTTTTGGTCAAAATCGTGGTAGACGTAAAAACCCTTCTGTGTGCAAAATTTAATTTTGCACCACAACGATTGTTACCCATGTGGTTTGGGGTGACCAAAATACCAAATACGTCGTGGCTACTAACACGCACGTAACTGCTGTTACCAAATGGTAACCATATTAATATCAGAATGGGGCATTTCACGAGGGAATTGACTTTAACATGCCAGGTCCAGCTGGAAAGAAACTCTCGCAGATTGAAAACATTTTTTGTAAATATTCCTCCCTAACAAACAGCTATGTAACTGAAAGGGAACATTGAAGATTATTGTAATAAGACAAATATGTTTTTACACATTTTAAAACATTGTATTTTTATGATGTTCAATATCTAACACCTCCGAATAAAATTATCAACCATATTGTCTGTGATAATAATTTGTAATTTTTGTATCATTATTTTTAAAAAAGAAGGAAAATTTTTAATTAAACAAAAATGAAAACGAAAAATTTCTGTTTACATTTCACTTCAGGGAAGGGGAGTGGGAATTTCTCAATCAAGAAATCTTAAATAGAGCCCCGAGTATTTCGCGGATTCATAAGGTGTCGAGATAGACTTCAAACCGTTGTTAATTTCTCGTACTATTCTGTTTGGACGACAGTTCCTTAAACACGCGAGCACTGTGAAGTCTATCCTGTTATCAGATCAATCCCTGAAACACTTGTGGCTCTACAAAGAAACATATTATTTGCTATACGTTTTCTCTGCTTAACGAGATATTGAGCTGGTTTTGTGCAAGTGGGTCTTTTCATCGGTCTCCATGACAAAGCTGCAGGAAGCTGGCTGGATTGAATTGTCCATTGAAATTTTTTCGAGACTGCGTTAGCACTGGGGTCATTTGACTGTCCATTTCATATTTTTAATCAATACGGCCACCTGTTTTACGCGAAAACATTCCACGACTAGTTGTACTGCAAAACACGTTGGTTCAAAGCCTATTTCGTGCTTGGAAGATTTCAAATGCCACGCGTCTTAAGTGTCTGCTAGTCAATCATGGACGTTTAATGTCGAGATAATTTAAGTCTGATTTGCCCAGTCGAGTATAAAATGTCTGCTTACACAGACACGTGGCCAATTGAAAACTATAATTTTGAAAATCTAACCATCTAACCTGTTAGTAAATCTTTCACGAAAAACAGGCGCCCCTGCTAGTTATTTTCGTTCTGCAGNGGCTCTACAAAGAAACATATTATTTGCTATACGTTTTCTCTGCTTAACGAGATATTGAGCTGGTTTTGTGCAAGTGTCTTTTTTCATCGCTCTCCATGACAAAGCTGCCGGAAGCTGGCTTGATTGAATTGTCCGTTGAAATTTTTTCGATACTGCGTTAGCACTGGGGTCATTTGACTGTCCATTTCATATTTTTAATCAATACGGCCACCTGTTTTACGCGAAAACATTCCACGACTAGTTGTACTGCAAAACACGTTGGTTCAAGGCCTATTTCGTGCTTGGAAGATTTCAAATGCCACGCGTCTTAAGTGTCTGCTAGTCAATCATGGACGTTTAATGTCGAGATAATTTAAGTCTGATTTGCCCAGTCGAGTATAAAATGTCTGCTTACACAGACACGTGGCCAATTGAAAACTATAATTTTGAAAATCTAACCATCTAACCTGTTAGTAAATCTTTCACGAAAAACAGGCGCCCCTGCTAGTTATTTTCGTTCTGCAGTGTTAATGTTTTAATTTTTTCTTTCCCGCGTCCGGCTTCGGCCTTTCCGGCCCCGAGGATATGGCAAACTTAATTATTTCGCTCCCCGAGGCTTCATTTGCGTTTAATAAGCAGCACGTGTTTAAGTACGGGCTGTCGACGGGTTGGAGCTTCACTTAACTTAATTTGCCTGCGGCATTGTTGCCGCTTAATTATCCTGCGTGTATCATCTTACGCGCTTGTGTGATTCGCACGACGGCTCGTGTACTAAATCTCGGAATAACTGCAAATTGTGCTACGTTCGTGTCGCTTCGATTTCTGCACTTAGCCGCTTCAGGACACAATAATAATAGCCCTTAAAGAGCTAGAACATTCGGATTTGTTTAAGAGGTGACAAAGGCTGGCTCCGTGGCCAAAAATGGAGCAGTAGTTATAGTTTAACGGATATTCCATTTATTAGTCAGGCTACGTGATGAAGTCAGAACCCAAGACACTCACTCAACGTGCCGTGTGGCCGTGCGCGTAAATCATGGCCTAGCGGGGCCCCGGTGGCTGAGTTGTTAGTCCGTTCACTTCACATCAAGGCGAACCGGGTTCAATCCCCGGCCGGGTCACTCCCGAATTTTTCGCAAGTGGGAATCATGATGGACGAAGCCGCGGGTCAGCGGGTTTTCTCGGGGATTTCTCATTTACCTTGCTATTGAATTCCAGCGCTGCTNTGATGGACGAAGCCGCGGGTCAGCGGGTTTTCTCGGGGATTTCTCATTTACCTTGCTATTGAATTCCAGCGCTGCTCCATTCTCACTCCATTTCACCATCATCGGCTTTCAAGACCTCGTTGTTTAAAGACGCCCAAATATCTTAACTCAACTCATTGCCTAGAGCCGAAATTACTCTCTCGTTCGCGAACTCATATGCGGTCATCCGCTTCAGATCCTCGCAAGTTGATGGCCGCAGCATAAATATTTATATATTTATATTTATTTATGTATATTAATATTTNTGATGGACGAAGCCGCGGGTCAGCGGGTTTTCTCGGGGATTTCTCATTTACCTTGCTATTGAATTCCAGCGCTGCTTCATTCTCACTCCATTTCACCATCATCGGCTGTCAAGACCTCGTTGTTTAAAGACGCCCAAATATCTTAACTCAACTCATTGCCTAGAGCCGAAATTACTCTCTCGTTCGCGAACTCATATGCGGTCATCCACTTCAGATCCTCGCAAGTTGATGGCCGCAGCATAAATATTTATATATTTATATTTATTTATGTATATTAATATTTATTTATGTACATATATATTTATTTATATCATGGCAAGCCATAAGTGAACCACGCATNTATTTATGTATATATATATTTATTTATATCATGGCAAGCCATAAGTGAACCACGCATGCGTGGCTTTACACCCCTACAACTGTATCCTTTCTGGAAAATTAATGGGTGTTAATTATCCTTTGCTTTTACTTATTTTCCTTATGTTTTTCTTTTAGCATGGCTTCCTGTTGTCGGACCACATTATTTTTACATTTTCTAAAATGTATTACATGCATTTCACCACGTAAGTAGAATATCATTTATATCAATTGATACCCTCTAGTGGTCGCCCTTGGTGCCCGGATTATGGAAGTAACGAGGTTGACCTGCCATTCACCACCGTCCCCACAAATCAAGTGAATTATAATTCTATATACGAGGGTTATTCGGAAAGTAAGGTCCGTATTTCTTATAAAACATAAATCATCACAGATTTTTTCGAAAAAGTGTTTTACTTAATTCCTTACATGTTTCTCTATTTTTCCACATAGTTTCCATATTTAATTAAACATTTTTTACAACGTTCTACAAGCTTTTGTATGCCCAAGTCATAGACTTCTGCCGCCTGTGAGGATAACCAGTCTGTAACTGCTTCTTTCACCTCGTTATCTGTGACAGTCTTCTATAAAAATTTTGTGGAAAGTTGTTCTACCGACATTCGGAAATTCCAATGCTAAAGTTGAAATTGTGAATCGCCGCTCTTCACGAATCTTTACGTCCAAGGATTTGACCAAATCTTCTGTGATCACTGATGGTCGGCTTGATCGCGGTTCATCATGGACATTTTACCGTCCGTCCTTGAAAGCTGTCACCCACTTACGCACTTTGCTGTTACGCATTGCATTGGGGCCATACACTTGACTTATCTGTCGATGAACTTTTGCTGCTGAAACGTTCCTTGCTGTCAAAATAAGAATCACTGACCGTATTTTACAGTCGGCGGGCTGATCAATTGTTTTAAACATTTTTAACTGTCACTGTAAATAGCACAGTGCAACAATACCAATGCAAATGACGTGGTTTGACGAGCAAGGCATGCCGGTAGTCGGTGCGCATGCGCGTTATAATGTTCACGCGACATTTTATTAGCTACGGTGATTCGGACATTACTTTCTGAATAACCCTCGTACAATGTCTTCTATAGTGGCACCACTACTACCACTTATATATTTATGAAATACATTGAAACTCCGTTCATCAGTGTTGGCGAAGCGAGCAGAGAGAAGGGCCTTTACTGCATAACTCGATCACCCTCCCCGTACCACCGATCATTTCATTCGGAGTCATTTCCTCAAGTTTTAAGTACCGTTTTCACGCCGAATCGTCTTTAACGTAGTATTTTTCCCTCCTTCAATTTTTACTTCCGTTATAGTTTCGGTGCTTTTTTCTGTATTTATTTCTCCAGTTTAGATATCCATGCTCTATGCCGGGTCATCATCAGAGAGTTTTTTATTACAAATCTGCCGAGAGGCATCAGCCCTACTTCATCCCTTTTTTAACCAAATGGCTACTGGTTGTACTTTAATAAAGTTTATTCTGATTTTTCATCGGGAAACTCAGTTTTTGTAGTGGGTCCGCTCCCACTACTAGGTTTCTATATAGGTTTTACTGTGTCACTTCCGGGATTTTTTGATTTATGTGGGACAACCATGCGTAGTTTCTGAGTTAACCATTCATCGAACTATTCCAACCTTTTGATGACAAGTCACGCAAAGACTGTAAATAGCTACCTTTATATATACGTTTTATTATAATTCTAATGACAGTATTTACACCTTTAATTATTGCTAGGGCCTCTTTCAGTTCATTTCTTCGAATTTGAGACACTCTTGCACCACATGTTAGACGTCATCTTCTGTTTAAAAAATTACGCATTTAGATGATTACACGAAATAGAATTTATTAAATTTTACCTTGAAGTGTCAGGTAATTATCTGTTGCCATCCAGGGGTATTACAGCCTATCTTGTGCATTGGGGTATTTATTATATATTATTCTGCCTTTGTTGGAATGATACCACTTTTCTTGCCGCAGGAGTATTGTTTGTTCTCTCATCTCCTTCTTCAACTGGGGTGTTGCTTTTACACCTAAAACGACTAGAATTATCTTACCTCTTTCTGTAATAAAAATGTCCAGGGGTATCGCCCCAGTTATCACTGAAAGAGCTTCTGCATGTTGTTCTACACGCCTTCGTAGCTGCTAATCATGCTGCACTCTGTCTCTATATAATTAACTTATCGTCCGTACCCGTGCTNATAATTAACTTATCGTCTGTACCCGTGCTGCCATTGTGTAACACACTGCTGTTCCATATATGGCAATACCTCTGAAGACGCCTTTATAATGTGTCACCATAGTTTGGAAGCCAAGTCCTCAGAAGACTGTAGACACAGATTTCATCTTGCTGTAGAAGGATACAGCTTTATCCATTGAGTGTCTTATGTGGTAATGGAATCGTAATTTACTATCCACAACCACACTAAGATACTTGACCTTTTCTTTCAACTTGATGGGCCTTCCTTGAAATCTTATTAACGGTGCTCCCTTAAGGTTACGCTTTACAAACATGGCATTTGTCTTGTCTTCTGCAAAGCTGAGTTTCACTTCATTCCTCCACACTTTTAATTTATGTAGTTTTTGCTCGGTTTTGGCTTCAAGTTTTCTTCTACTCCATGTCGGTATGTTGACTAGGGTGCCATCTGCATACGCCAATATCTCACATTCAGCTGGTATGGCAATCATCAGCAATTCTAGAAAATGACATTCCATGGGAGAGGCCCTAGGACTTAGCCTTATGGGCATCCCCTCGCCAAAGTTTGCCGAACTTCTAACGGCATGTCTAAAAATATACATATTCTGTCTTCAAAGTAGCTCATTATTAGTCCACATATGTTTCTTGCACATTCTTTATTTTATTAGCTGCCATGATATTTCCGGCCACCAGGCGTGGTCAAATGCTACTGTTTTTGTAAAGGAAAATTCAAAGAACATACGTCTGTGATGATAGTTTTACCTTATTCCCCACTTCGAGAAATTGCTCACTCTATAAAGCTACCTTTCCTAAAGCCATACTGTTGCTTTTGTAGTTAATTTGTAGCATCCATTAAGTTATTTACTTTTTAAGTGACCAGTGTCTCCATTATTTTGTTCATAACAGGTAAAAAATTGTAATGGTCGGTACGATTTAGTACTTGTAGGATCTTTTTCTCCAACTGTAAAGATTACTCTTAGATTGCCTTTTTTTTAATTCTTCGGAAACACACTCCTTCGTATCTGTCATTCATTATGTTCAGCAGATCTTGTCTTATTCGAGGGTGAACTCTTTTAATAATTTATGTTGCTATATTTTCATGTCCCGGAGATTTACTTACTTTTATATCTTTCTTTTTCTAGTCAAGTTCTCCCATTATAAACGTAGATATCAATTCAGTTTCTGGCAGTAATTTCATGACATTGCTTTTCTTTTGATGTAGTTTATCTTCATTTTCAATGCTATCCTCTGGCAGAAGAGACCTTACTGGGAACTTTTTAATTTTCTTGCATATCAGTAATAGTTGTGCCAGTTACCTTTATTCTCTTCATGACTCGTCTGTCTTTCAGTTTTCAGGCTCTATGATCTTATACACGAGTCCCCCTGGATAATCATTCCCCTCCTCTGTTGCAAACTTTTTCCAGGGGTTGTTATTATTTTCTTTCTTTATATACTTATAATTCCGCCTTTTTATTTTGTATTCTTCTGCTTTTATTCTTTTTCTGTCTTCGTCTTGCTGTCTTTAAGATTTCTTCTATTCTTCCTGGCCTGTTTTCTATGTTTAGTTAATTCACCATCCCACTTATTATTAAGTGGAAATCCTGGTACTGAAGTTCGTAGAACCTTGTCACAAGTCTCCTGGATTAATATTGTCAGGTCTTCTGTTCTCTGGTGCAGATCTTCCAAAGATTCAGTTCTGTATTTCTAGAGTTTCTCCATTAGCACTTCATCAAATCTTCTCCAATTCGCATCACGGTGTATGTATTTTGTCATAAGAGTGTCTTCACTTCTGCCACGATTTCCTTATAACACAAAAATAATTAATCATTGATCTATGTCTGAGTATTCTGGAATAGTTCAAAAGTCAACAAGTCTGGCTGCCTTCCTAGTCACAACAGTAACGTCCGTCATAGATTTTGTACAACGTGCAGGTGAAACACGTGGGAAGGTTACCCGGTTGATTCACAACATGGAAATCGTTCGCTGGAAGGAAGCGATCAACCGCCAAGCCACAGTCGTCATTTTCTTCCGCATACCATTCTCGCGATTTTGCATTAACATCAGCTCCAACGACAATCTTCTCCCTCTGCAGCACTTGTCTAACTTCGTCTCACTCCTCTAAGTTTATTAAGATTTCGTCCGAATATTGGAAGTAAGAGCTCATTAGGTAAATTCCATTGGTACTTTATTGTATAGGTTGTTCATGGTAAAGTGAGCACTTTCGAAGCCCTGGTTACGTTCTTTTTCTTTCAGTCAATTATAATCCTCTTGTCACTTGTTAATGAAAACACTGACATGTGAGTAATAAACACGGTGTACACATTTCACCATACTCAAAACCAAAAGTCTGAGGCCACAAATAAGTGTATATATTGGCTATTATGTCTGATGAGACTGCCACAAAGAGTGCTCAGCTTACCATGAATAACGTATAGCTGGACGCAGTAATGATATATATTTTTAATGAGCTCATAGAATAGATAACTAGACAGACGTGAAATATCTTGGCGGTTTCTCGAATATCCGCGTGCGTGTCCGATCACTGAATGGTTAGGCGAGGCTCTGGAAATGCGCCTTTCGTGTGACTGTCTATTGCGAGCAAGAAAGATTCCCCATTGGTTCTGTGGCCACCTGGCAAGTAAGTTACTAGGCGCTGATTGGTGATCGGAGTTACGTGTTGCTGGTAAGGTAGGTGAAGCCAATTTGCTGGCGTGTGCGGCTGAAGCCCGCTGCAGAGAGTGGTGTTTCATTTCTGCATTTCTAGGTAGACCAATTATTTGGCTGATGATGGTACCAAACGCATGGTCGAATTAGCTGACAGCAGCCTAATAATGAACGCGAAGTAAGCGTGACACGCAATTTATGACACAAAAGAGCAACTGAGTTATAATAAACGACCAAAAGTAATGAAGTTCCTATAGCGATGAATACCGGTGACTAACTAAGACTTTCTTGAACTATCGTAAATGTGTACTGACCTCAGAGTATTAGAGTTTGGGAATTTACGACGTTCGGCAACATTTTGAAAAAAAATTACGCCAAAGTTCCAGTTGTAAATAACCCATTCAGACCGAGTGTACACAATAGTCTACATTACGTATGTGTAGATAATTTTTTGGTGTTTACTGCAAACTGCAAAGCTCAATGACCAATGTTCTTACATGTGGGTAAATGATTGGCTTACAGTCTTACTGGTCTAGGTCATAATAGGTTTTTATTATTACAACCGAACATATGACCTACAGCTCATTCCATAATACAACGAAACAAGTGTTGTGTTGTGTTACAGTACAGCATGCATCATTAAATTATTTGTTTGCAACACCTGGGTACCTTTAAATAAGAATCGTGCAGCTGCTTGGCCAAAAAGCATTTTTACATAGCAGTTATTATCGAAAAATTTGGCAAATATATGTGCGTTTTTTGGGAAGTGATTTATAGTAAATTTACAACAAAATATTAAAATTAATTTCCAAAATATTTCCCTTTCGACAGCATGAAAAACGTTGTAAAATATCAATTAGTAATGACATTTATGTATAGGTAAAAGCAAATGTTTATCGAGTACGTAGGCGCCAAGTACAGGTTGACAAAATTGGCAGTCGCCCCTTCCACATTTAGGCCAGAAGAATCTTCGTCTTGGTAAGTTGATAAACAGTGTATGGCCACTTCTTTAGTTTGTAATAAGGATTTTTAACTTACATAAATTATGTATCAAGAAATCGTAAACATCTGTACAGAAAAAGCGGATGACCAATTGAACTTGACATAATTAACTCATCAATTCCACTCATTCCGTGAAGAAGCGAAAGGAAGCAGGCGATGAGTAAGGACAGGCGTCGCACTTGCACTTCTGCAGCACAAATGTAAAAATTTACACAATTGTGTAAGAGCTCAAATAATAAAAAGGATTACGCACCCAACAACACTTCTATAACAATCTTACACCTCACATAACCTTACTTTAATGTGCATAAATATCTGGGCTGATGCCGCAAAAAAAGTTGCTTTTAAAATTTTCTGTAAATTTTGTCGTCTCAAAGCTATTAGTTTCCAAAAAAATCCGCCTCATTATCTTAAAAAAAAAAATTGGTCTTAACGAAAAACAGCAATATTTCATTGGAAATTATTTTATTTGCATATTAAAAACCTTGGCCCACATGAAACCAGCATTACATATGTGAATAACTGCGTGCAACAAACAGAGAATATGACAGAAGTAAAGTGGTACTGGGAGAGAAAAGATTAACATTATTGAAAATGGATACAGTCACATGAAGTTTAAGACTTGGTTCCTTTTGGAAAAAATATTACGGTGCCTATGATAAAGTATTTTATTGATTTAAATGAACTGCAATGTCATGTATCGCCGTATTTCTGCATGTTTCAACCGCTGCCAATACTTATTTTCGAAATTCATTCCTTTTCACATAAGAAATTAAAATGTTGCGTGGAAACGATTTTGTGAGTAAAAAAATTCTGCAGTTCTTTATAAACAAGTCAGTTGCGGTAACAAGATTTCTTTCTGCATATGGAAAATAAATAATTAAGGAACAACCAAGATTACACAGTAGTTTGAAATACTTGATCCCCACCCTAGCGTCGTGGTATTTATCACCCAGCTCCCGTCAGCAATTTTGTTTATGAACGCCGAGTAATTACTCGTTAATGATTCGTAATGAAATTAAAGCAACATTCAGGGGCTTGTTATGACTATGAGGGACATTCCGCATTAGCCTTATTTTTTTAGTTACAAACGAGCCACGTGAAATTCAACCTTGAACATTTCAGATGATATAAACCACATGGTTAAAACACAAGGAAGCCTTAAAAACGAGTGATCGTCGATTCTTTTTGTCCCGTGACGAGAAAGTGGGAAAGATCTAGCATACGAATGGCATAAGCGAAGAGGGTGGTGCGATCGGCACAGCTTTCTAAATGACTGAATGAGCAGAAGGGCAATATTAAGAAAGAAATTATACCCCAAAATATGTTTAATTCTTTGGCTGTTCATGTGTTTTTCGAAAACTGTTTTACATGTAGACGTACGTAATGCCATTCCCTGGAAGTTGTTCCATAAAACAATACAACATAAAAAACTAAGTAAAGGTAATTATAAATTACTTTTATTGTTAATTTTAAGGTCCGCTTAAACTTCACATGTCCAAAAATTAAACGACTTCAGGAAATAAAAATATGCAAAAATTTACGTCTAGGTAATACTTAAACAAAAATGCAAAAATCTTTGTCTGTAAAATTAAATTTTGTAGTTTTTGGTAACTTTTTCATTATAAGCAATTACATTTCTGTCAGAAAAGTAATTTTCGTAACTGTTTTGTTAAAAATAATTGTGAATTTGACACGTAATCACGTAAAATGTATACATGTATTTTTTCGTTATCTTTTAGTGACATATTTACTGTATGCAAGTGATTGACACAACCATAAAAGTATTTATTTATGACTAAATCATAATTATAATTTCGATGTGTTTGAACCACGTTCTCAGTCGCATGTGCCTTAAGGTAACTCCCTAGTAAAGAATTTGTAATGCCTCATGATGACGTTTGGCTATAAAGCATTGCAATGGGGCCTCCCGAGGCTTCGCTAAGCATTCTTGGTTAACTTAATTTTTGCAAATTAGATATGCAACGGCGGGATATTATTACAATGTTATAGATAATACGTTTTTTTCTGTCCTGGAAAAAATTGTATCCCCACACCATTTATTTCCTTATTTACACCCGTATTTGTTGGAATATATACATTGCAGAAATCAATTGAAAAAAAAAATAAATTTGACAGTCACAAAACAGATATAAAAAAAAATTTATTTGAGAATTAGAAGAAAAAAAGCAAACAATCCTTTATGTATAAAATATAATTTTTGTTAAAATAATTTTAGTCCTACAAAAGTAATATGTTTTCACTTGTATGTGGAAGAGAGTTTTTTTAAGTTAATTTGTGATCTTGACATGAGATCATCCCGAAAATGTTTGGGAAATGTTTTGTATTGCCTGAAGGTGACCTCACCAATTATATCAGCAAATTCACATGTGTTCCGCACAAACACGAAAAAAAAAACAAAACAACTGTTTTCTTGGCAAGCCTTTGACAGCTGAGTACGTCAGAATGTGGGTGCTGAGGGCCGGCGGCGCATGGAAGCAAACCCACGTGTTTTTCCCGGGTCGTGGACGGTAAAAGGTCAAAAGCCTGCTCGCCTCATGGAGAAGAAGAGGGTCGCCAACTAGGTGTGGCTGAGTGATGGATGCGGGGGGTCAGAGCGAGGTAAAGTGCCGGAACGGATATTACGCCACCTATGCACCCGTGAAGGGAGGGCAAATACGGTTAAGGGGTAGCGCCAGGGGACGCGGCGGGCAACCCCTCTTCCCCTCTTCCATCTCTCAGCCGGTAATCTTGTTAATATCGCCCCGGGATACGCCCCAGCTCGAGAACGTGGCCCTCCGTCTCCCATCCCACGTCGCGGGCGTTATCGGCTCCGGAGACGCAGTAAAGCCCTTTTTACGCGTGACGGAGCCTTTCCCGACGCCTTTTTGACGTCGACGACATCGACGCCGAGAACCTTTTAATACATCACGTCGCGCCGGGCTGTGACCTGAGACGCAATCACCGTGTGATTTCAAGTAAATGCACTTTTTGCGTCTTCAAGACTCTAATCGCCGTTATAGGCTGATCGCGGTTAATTGAGCACATAAAAACCAACCCATGGAAAAAGTCACTGCCCATTCCAACATACATTTTAACGGACACACTGACTGGCACGCGCCCAGTAAGGTTGGCAACGCCGGAGAACGAGTAGTTGTAAAGTTGTTGCGGCGAATTAAAAGTGTTCGTTGTAAACATTTGCTTATATTGAAATTATATGTTTTTCTTTCCGTCTCTTGATTGCACGTAAAAAAATTATTAGCACATTTGAAAAATATTTTTTTAAAATATAATTTTACAGTCACACTTAACCAACGCATGATTAAAGCGATGAGGCCCATGGCAACATTAATTTTACATACGGCGGAAGAATACTCTTTCGAGATCTTATTAATATGATATAAATATGCTGTCAACTTTTTTACTACAAGCAGATAACACACAATTAAAATTCCGCACACTAATATTAAACAACCAACTAATAACATGTAAACTTTGTATAATAGTACATTGTAAGTAATTACTATAAATCCGAAATTATGACGCGAAAACGAAGCATTTCTATAAAAGGAGTGAAGCCGGGCCTTAAGATCTACTTGTATTCACATTGTACATTCCTCCGCCATATGTAAAAATAGACATTTCCAAGAGTCTGTTCAATATATTCGGGCTTGGTCAAGTGAAACTGAAATTATTAAAAAAGTTAGTATTTTACAAATTTGCTAATTCATGCCCTTATAAGCCTTAAAATGTATAATGCAAAAAAATAATTTCAGTGATTACGAATGTTTGCCTAACACTTTTAATTTATCGTTAATAAATGGAATTACTTTCTTTCCGTTTAGAGGCAATGGCACAATTAAAACTTTTATTTCAGAAGCCTTCAATCAACCATGGACAACTTATATTAGTTCGTTTGCTGCAGCCTTAGCAAGTGACTTGTTCCCCCCCCCTCCCCCGCACCGGAGCAAGGGATTTGGTCCTCGGTTAAAAAAATTTCCTCTTTACTAAGGATCGTCTATGGTGTGTCTATATCACTTTGATCTGATTCGATGATAAACTAAAGTGAATAAACATGCATTAAGTTAATCGATTCCTGATTTTTAATGGCAAAATATTTAGGACCCTGATGAAATAGCGTATTTATGGTTAATATTCAATAAAAGGTCTAGTATTTATTTCCTATTGCAAAGGCGTATATATCAATACATATATTGTCTGTACAAGTGAATAGTAGTAATTCAGGTAGCGAATTATGAAAATTACAAGTTTTAGTAGCATGTCACACATAAAACGTTCCACCAAAAGTTTTAAATGCAAATTGAATTAAAGATTGGAATAGAAAAAACATTCATGTTTCCAAAAACTCCATAGTCACAGTCGAAATTCGGAGGGAATGTACTTGTTTGACCCGTGTCAGATTAACTTACAACATGCAGCAAAATTACACTGAAGAGCCACAAAAATGGTACACCTCCCTATAATCGTGTAGGGCCCCCGCGAGCACGCAGAAGTGCCACAAGACGACGTGGCATGGTCTCAACTAATGTCTGAAGATGTGCAGGAGGCATTGAAGTCTGCGCCAATTTGAGAAAGGGTTGCACGTCTGTCACATTTAATGATTCTCGTCAGTCGTCGTTTGTCCAGTTCGTTCACGATCTTTTTCTGGCCACAGCGATGTTGAAGATTTGATGTTTTACCGGATTCCCGATATTCACGGTACACTCGTGAAATGGTCGTACGCGAAATTCCAAATTTTATCGCTATCTCGGAGATGCTATGTCCCATCTCTTGTGCGCCGACTATAAAACGACGTTCAAACTCACTTAAATCTTGATGACCTGCCATCGTAGCAGCAGTAACCGGTCTAGCAACTTTGCCAGACGCTTGTTGTCTTACATAGGCGCTGCCGACCGCATCGGGTTACTCTCATTGGTTACATACCTCTGTTATTTGCATACGCACGCCTATACTACTTTTTTTTTGGCTCTTCAGTGTACATGCAATGGATAGAGCATGGAAATTCCTGCAGCTTCGACGAACAGTATTGGCTATATTTTACGCTTGTTCGTACACTCCAGTGAATGACTGAAGAGATTTGGGCAACTTTTAAACACCGAGGTCTTGCGAACCGATGAGGGTGAAGTGAGGTGAGTATGGAGCAGCGCAGGAATGTATTGGCAAGGTAAACGAGAGATCCCCGAGAAACCGCGTCCCACCAGCGGCATCGTCCGGCACGATTCCCACTTACGAAAATCCCGGNCGCGCCGGGCTGTGACCTGAGACGCAATCACCGTGTGATTTCAAGTAAATGCACTTTTTGCGTCTTCAAGACTCTAATCGCCGTTATAGGCTGATCGCGGTTAATTGAGCACATAAAAACCAACCCATGGAAAAAGTCACTGCCCATTCCAACATACATTTTAACGGACACACTGACTGGCACGCGCCCAGTAAGGTTGGCAACGCCGGAGAACGAGTAGTTTAAAGTTGTTGCGGCGAATTAAAAGTGTTCGTTGTAAACATTTGCTTATATTGAAATTATATGTTTTTCTTTCCGTCTCTTGATTGCACGTAAAAAAATTATTTGCACATTTGAAAAATATTTTTTTAAAATATAATTTTACAGTCACACTTAACCGACGCATGATTAAAGCGATGAGGNTGCACATTTGAAAAATATTTTTTTAAAATATAATTTTACAGTCACACTTAACCGACGCATGATTAAAGCGATGAGGCCCATGGCAACATTAATTTTACATACGGCGGAAGAATACTCTTTCGAGATCTTATTAATATGATATAAATATGCTGTCAACTTTTTTACTACAAGCAGATAACACACAATTAAAATTCCGCACACTAATATTAAACAACCAACTAATAACATGTAAACTTTGTATAATAGTACATTGTAAGTAATTACTATAAATCCGAAATTATGACGCGAAAACGAAGCATTTCTATAAAAGGAGTGAAGCCGGGCCTTAAGATCTACTTGTATTCACATTGTACATTCCTCCGCCATATGTAAAAATAGACATTTCCAAGAGTCTGTTCAATATATTCGGGCATCGGTCAAGTGAAACTGAAATTATTAAAAAAGTTAGTATTTTACAAATTTGCTAATTCATGCCCTTATAAGCCTTAAAATGTATAATGCAAAAAAATAATTTCAGTNAGTTAGTATTTTACAAATTTGCTAATTCATGCCCTTATAAGCCTTAAAATGTATAATGCAAAAAAATAATTTCAGTAGTTACGAATGTTTGCCTAACACTTTTAATTTATCGTTAATAAATGTAATAACTTTCTTTCCGTTTAGAGGCAATGGCATAATTAAAACGTTTATTTCAGAAGCCTTCAATCAACCATGGACAACTTATATTAGTTCGTTTGCTGCAGCCTTAGCAAGTGACTTGTTCCCCCCCCCTCCCCCGCACCGGAGCAAGGGATTTGGTCCTCGGTTAAAANCCCCCCCAGCAAAGGAGCAAGGGATTTGGTCCTATGTTAAAAAAATTTCCTCTTTACTAAGGATCGTCTATGGTGTGTCTATGTCACTTTGATCTGATCCGATGATAAACTAAAGTGAATAAACATGCATTAAGTTAATCGATTCCTGATATTTAATGGCAAAATATTTAGGACCCTGATGAAATAGCGTATTTATGGTTAATATTCAATAAAAGGTCTAGTATTTATTTCCTATTACAAAGGCGTATATATCAATACATATATTGTCTGTACAAGTGAATAGTAGTAATTCAGGTAGCGAATTATGAAAATTACAAGTTTTAGTAGCATGTCACACATAAAACGTTCCACCAAAAGTTTTAAATGCAAATTGAATTAAAGATTGGAATAGAAAAAACATTCATGTTTCCAAAAACTCCATAGTCACAGTCGAAATTACGAGGGAAGGTACTTGTTTGACCCGTGTCAGATTAACTTACAACATGCAGCAAAATTACACTGAAGAGCCAAAAAAATTGTACACCTCCCTATAATCGTGTAGGGCCCCCGCGAGCACGCAGAAGTGCCACAAGACGACGTGGCATGGTCTCAACTAATGTCTGAAGATGTGCAGGAGGCATTGAAGTCTGCGCAAATTTGAGNTGGCCGCAGCGATGTCGAAGATTTGATGTTTTACCGGATTCCCGATATTCACGGTACACTCGTGAAATGGTCGTACGCGAAAATCCAAATTTTATCGCTATCTCGGAGATGCTATGTCCCATCTCTTGTGCGCCGACTATAAAACGACGTTCAAACTCACTTAAATCTTGATGACCTGCCATCGTAGCAGCAGTAACCGGTCTAGCAACTTTGCCAGACGCTTGTTGTCTTACATAGGCGCTGCCGACCGCATCGGGTTACTCTCATTGGTTACATACCTCTGTTATTTGCATACGCACGCCTATACTACTTTTTTTGGCTCTTCAGTGTACATGCAATGGATAGAGCATGGAAATTCCTGCAGCTTCGACGAACAGTATTGGCTATATTTCACGCTTGTTCGTACACTCCAGTGAATGAGTGAAGAGATTTGGGCAACTTTTAAACACCGAGGTCTTGCGAACCGATGAGGGTGAAGTGAGGTGAGTATGGAGCAGCGCAGGAATGGATAGGCAAGGGAAACGAGAGATCCCCGAGAAACCGCGTCCCACCAGCGGCATCGTCCGGCACGATTCCCACTTACGAAAATCCCGGAGTGAACAAGCCGGGGATTGAACCCGGTTCGCCTTGGTGGGAGGCGAGCAGTCTAACCGCTCAGCCACCGTGGCCCCCTTGCACACTCGTGACTAGTGTTTTTGGTCGCATGATACTACCGCTCTGATAAGTCGATTTCACTTTAGGTTTTGTTGCACGTTCATTCCCTCTATAACGGCAGGTTTCTTGTTGGCTTAGAGTCATGCAGGTGGTGGTGGTGTAGTTTAAGGACTCCTCACCTGCTGCCAAGGTGAACCGAGTAATTTTCCCGGTGGAGTTAACAAGATTTTTACGTACGTGAAACGTGGCGAACGTCACCGTTAGCCGGCAAATTTTCTCGGTGCTCTCCCATTTTCCCTCGCCCTTGCATTCCACCGCTGATCCACTTCCACCTCATTTCAGACTAACTGGCGCTCAAGACCTATTTGTTAATCGCCCATCAAAGTCTCTCATCACCACAAAAGTCACGCAGGCTGTTTTAAATAACCTGTAGAAAACTGCAAAACATATCACGGATTTTAAAGTACTTTTAGTGTTATTTGTCATGAAATCAGATCTTCAAATTTTTCAATCCCTATAATTAAACACACTTTAAAAAACTAAGCGGAGTTAATTAGAAAGTAAGTATAGGTTTTCAATGAACATGTCAGTTATTAGTCAACCAGAAGTTAGTTGCTGGTACCATATTATGTACGTATGTACACACATAAATCGTGATTACTTATGTGTGTGTAAACATACGTAGGGAAACTCAGAAATCCAATTCAAATAGCTGCGAATATGATTCATGAAGAGAAATGCTGAAATCTGTCTCACTACAAACATTTCACCTGCAACGATTGGTGTGGGTCGTACACGTCTTTGAAAATCAGATTTTTCAAATGAGTTTTTGAAATAATAATGTCCTCGTTGTTAATAAACGAAAGTTCCTTTAATGTTTTAGCGATACTTAAATTAAATCTGACAGCTGTGATACTTGAGTAATGCAGCAAATAATATAATTCCCAATCGATCAAGAAAATTAGGTCTCTGATATGTGGCTTAGACTGCACATAAACAACAGCACTTTTCCAAACTTTGTAGTTATTATACACACAATGTATTAAATACTTTTTCGGAGAAAATTAAAAAATCTATTGTTACTGTAATTAACGATTATAACGCTGAGTATCTCATAACAAATTGATATATATTATTAATTATTTTAAAAAAATTTACATCACAACTATTTGTGTTAATAGAAATTTTTTTTTTAATCGCTGTAAAACTCTTTAGTATTGATTAAAGAACAAGTGCTAAATACGTACAATTGAATAATTTTCTTTTTGTAAAGTTTAAAGCACATATACGTTTTCCTTGAAAATTATGCTATATTTCAAATACAATGGCTGAGAGTTTCAAACGTTATATAATATTTTCTATTGTTTCTTTGCTTTGATAACATTGATTTAATTTAGTGAAGGAAATGGATGATGTCCAATATAATCCCGTATATAGTTCAATCACAAGACTAACTTCAATTTAAAAAAAACACTTTCAACTTCGTTTTGGTTATCAATGCAGAGTCAAGGAGTGTAAAAAATCCTATGGAAAGGAATGGCACTAGTACCGATGTTTCGATGCTGTTTACTAACATTTAAATACATTTAAAGCATTTTCCATACATTTTCCTCTGCAGTGTGTTCGTGAGTGATCTATAAAAATCGCGAAACATTTTGAAGCCAGCACAGCTTCGATAACGTTTTTAATTATTTTATTTATTTATGGCCGGATGGTTAAATTTCTTTACTTGGCTAAGTTATTTACAGGCTAGTTACAAAAAATCTGATTTAGGGTACCAAAATCCTCATTGGCCGAATTAAATGGGATAGTAGCTTCATAGAAACATGGCGGCCCACAACGAAAGAAACCTGTCGGATGTGTGTGCGGTACGTTGAATCCACTAGAAGGATGAAACATTACCCTTGATAAACAGTCGTCCGTAGTTACCATGGACCTTTGTTTTCATGGGGCTGTTAACTACAGTACCCACACGATAGAGGTGACCACGATGGTGAGCTTTGCGCGTAGCGGAAAGCGCCCAAGTGTCTGGTTTTTCAGCTCGCAGTTTCCACTTTGCTCGCAGGCACGCCGACAGCGGCGCGGCGCTCTGCAATGTCGGCAGTCTGAAGGCCCGGTGTTTGCGGAAGCTAACCGAATCCCGCGCAGATTATTCAGGTCTGATGGCTCGCCCGATCAGCGCCGGCACGGACATCACAGATTAATTGGGCGGTGAGATTATTGGCTTATTAACGGAGAAGCAGTGCAAACTAATCCCAGGAGAGCGCGGCCCCGTAGTTCACACCGGCCGACGCAACGCGTTGCTCGCTGCAGGTCCCAGCAAATTTTCGCACAACTGACGTTGTGGAGGCAGGCCATTCCTCGTCGCCGCATTACCTGGGACATTTTGATACCGAGCTGGGTTTGAATCCCAGCTAGACAATGCAATATAAGTTCGTAGTCGCAGTAGTTTTACAACCATACCTTCAGAAAATATTCATTAATGAAGCAGCATTTATTTGACCTAAATCATTCTCTTGTGTACTTAGAGCCCAGATAGCCTGTAAGCTTGCTTTAATTTGAATATGCCTCGCCGATTCCATCGGTCATATCGCGTGTGTATCAATTTTCATTCAAGTTAAATTTCAAGAGACTGGCTAATATGTATTCATTGTAAACTTGTGGGTGGCTTAAATTGTTCTTGAAGCATGTTAAGGCAAGGTTACAGAATGCAGTACTAATAGAACTTGATTCAAGGTGATGTATGTATAATGTTAAGCTTGATTAAAGCCTGTTACTAGCTTGCTTATTTACACACTTCGCTTGTTGCAAATCTCGAAATTATTTCCACTCAGTCTAAGAGATANCCTGTTACTAGCTTGCTTATTTACACACTTCGCTTGTTGCAAATCTAGAAATTATTTCCACTCAGTCTAAGAGATATATTAATTGTCGTGTATCAGCATTTGAGACTAGTTATGAGAACGCATTATGTTAAATTAACATACCTTGTGAATAGTTTTGAGACTCGTGAAGAAGTGAGTGAGCGAGTGAAGGAAGCCCTTAGCAGCTAGGTCTTAAGATCCGATGAGGGTGGAGCGAAGTGAGTATGGAGCAACGCCGGAATTAAATGACAGGGTAAACCGGTGATCTCCGAGGAAACTCGCCGACCAGTGGCATAGTCTATTTATTTTTTCTTATTTATGTAGAATTCAGTTTAGTGATTATTTACTCACAAACAATNCCTGTTACTAGCTTGCTTATTTACACACTTCGCTTGTTGCAAATCTCGAAATTATTTCCACTCAGTCTAAGAGATAAATTAATTGTCGTGTATCAGCATTTGAGACTAGTTATGAGAACGCATTATGTTAAATTAACATACCTTGTGAATAGTTTTGAGACTCGTGAAGAAGTGAGTGAGCGAGTGAAGGAAGCCCTTAGCAGCTAGGTCTTAAGATCCGATGAGGATGAAGCGAAGTGAGTATGGAGCAACGCCGGAATTAAATGACAGGGTAAACCGGAGATCTCCGAGGAAACTCGCTGACCAGTGGCATAGTCTATTTATTTTTTCTTATTTATGTAGAATTCAGTTTAGTGATTATTTACTCACAAACAATAAATTAATAATATGTTAGGCAGTAAAATTTGACGTATCTTAACATTTGCCGTTGACTGACACTTAACGTAGTAATCATAGATGGGAATTTAATACCGGCTAGGGGGGGGGGGGATGCACTTGCGAACCCAATATTTTGAGAACAAACAATATCATATTTGCACCTGCTTTTCACTTTTGCGCTTTTGCCTCAACAAATTTACCCGTGGAAAGTGGAGAGAAAAGAAAATTACAGTGTCGTCTTAGTGCAATAATCACGTCACTTGCATTTCTGCACCAAAAATTTGTAGTTACAAGATAGAATTAATTTAAACCTATATTTCTTTATGACTACAAGTGTATAGAGTAGTGTAAAAAATGATACAACAGGTGCGTCAAAAACACATCACAGTTGCAATGACCTCGGCTTTGAGCCTTTTATCAAATGAGTTGCATGTAGGTCCTTAATTATAGTAGTACTTGTAAACTGGCCAACCGCAATAGACTAGACAGTTGCATTCCTCAACAATTAAACTTCAACATGCTGTTACTATTTCTCTCTATCACACCTAGATCCAGGCCGGTAGTAGCCTCAAACACGCCTAGTATCGTGAATTTTGTCACACCATCCGCTACATAGCAGCACATTAGGTATTTTCACTTTTCAGTTTAATCAGCGTGTGTTGAGTTTTGTGAAGTTTTTGTGTCAGAGTTGTCTCATATAACTTGTCTCTATTTGAGTTGGAATTGTCAGTAACAGAGATTATTTTTATAAGTATACTCTGAATTATACTTCTATGCAGTTCAAATAGCACATACATATTGCAGCATAGTCAAAACTCACATACCGGCCAAAAAATATTTAACTAATTTTTAAATTTATTTAAGAATATTTCAATATAATTAAAATTGGATGCACAAAACATATGAGCTCAATGCTACGATGGAGCACCGTACATGCAAGGGCTATAAACAGGAGATGCAGCAAAAATTCAGAACNCATATGAGCTCAATGCTACGATGGAGCACCGTACATGCAAGGGCTATAAACAGGAGATGCAGCAAAAATTCAGAACGAAAACCCTCTTTATGTACATTCATTGTAATGCCCACATTTTAAATATGTACATTGTAGTTACTGTACAGGGGTTGAATCAGTAAGGACTACATTAATCACGCTACAAACATCAGTAATAAATCAATCAAACATCATGCCAGTTTTGAAAAAAAAATTGCCAAAAGCACAACAGTTTTCAGCATTCGAGTCCCTGAGTGGCACCAGATGGTCCTGTCGTGTAGAAGCTGTACGTTCATTATTTGACAATTTCGTAACTTCATAGAAAGCGAAATCNGCACCAGATGGTCCTGTCGTGTAGAAGCTGTACGTTCATTATTTGACAATTTCGTAACTTCATAGAAAGCGAAATCGCAGCAACTTATCATATCTGGGATGGCGAGGCCAGTGCCCTACTTAAATTAATGAAAGATTTTTATTTCTTGTTTGATATTTTATTGCTATGAAAAGTTATATCTCTTTGTGACAACCTATATATATATATATATATATATGTGTGTGTGTGTGTGTGTGTGTGTGTGTGTGTGTGTGTGTCCAAGGCAGTAGTGTGAGCTACGAAATAGTAAAATAGTGGCGATCAGCAAAATTAAAATTTGGCTTTATTTTAAGACCGATGGATTTTTCACTCAGCAGTTCAATCACTGCACCGAGGTAGCCAAATAGTAGGAGTTTGAGCCAGTACAATTGCCAAGACAAGGCAGAATCCCACATAAAATATATGGTGGACGTAAACCCCCTTTTTCGAAACTGTGCAACAGTTTTACAAAGCTACAATACTTTTTCCTCTTCATGACACTCTGGTCCAAGAAATACGAGACAGCCTGGCTGAAAACAATTTGGATGTCCTAAATCACCTGAGAGCCACACTGAGTAAAAATAAAGTTGACTCGTCCAGTGAAGATGTTGTTTGCAACTACTATAACGTAGGCAAGGAATGTTTCATGGCAGAACTGCAGTTTTTTTTTATCAAATGGAAACTATTTAGAACAAGTGCACTGAAGGAAGTATGGTTGCATGTGTAGAAAATAATGTGAAAAATATTCCAGTGGTTTTCGAGATTTTTCGTTTGTGTTTTACCATACCTATAAACTCAACTTCTCGTGAACGATCCTTTTCATGTCTGTGACGATTGAAAACACAATGCAAGAATTCTGCAGAGCAAGTAAGGATCTCTTCTCTATCTCTTTTAGCCATTGAACTAGATACATACATTGGCATATCGAATCAGAATCGAAGATTACATACATTTTCAGTGAAATAAACATTACCATTATTATGTGATGATCACAGAAAAATAACTAAACTTTCTGTTACTTATTGCTTATACAATTAATTATTACTTATATCTAGAATTTTTTTAATTGCGTAAATAATTATAAATAATAAAATAAGTCAGAAAATGTATATTTCCTGCAATAAATTTTTTTTATTCGGCTTACAGATCTAAATATTAATTTAAATATGTAAACTAAAAGTAATATCACTGGAACCAATTCTAATTTCACTTAATTTAACTACGTTCATGTTACCAGTGAAACCACACTATCATAACACCCCCTTTCCCCAATCCAACAAAATTCCGAAATTCCGCCTATGGTAGTAATAAGTAATGTATTGCTAATGTTCTACATGTGAGAATCATACATTCCGAAGGATCTATTAGCAAATATATCATCACGATATAACTTGCTATTAAGGGAAATTTCTATATGACAATCTAAGTAAATGTCCGAAGAACGAGTACTTAGGTGTTTGGATGTTTAGTAGTCGTCACCCCCACGATTAAGTTCAAGGCTCTAATGACGCTTGTAGGGAAACTTGTTGGTGTTATTATGAGTAGGAAAGCGCCTCACACAGGTATATACGAGGGTTATTCGGAAAGTAAGGTCCGAATCGCCGTAGCTAATCGAATGTCGCGCGGATATTGTAACGCGCATGCGCACCGACTCCTGGCATGCTTTGCTCGTCAAACGACGCCATTCGCATTGGTATTGTTGTAGTGTGCTGTTTACAGTGTCAGTTGAAAATGTCTAAAACAATTTATCAGCCCGCCGACTGTGAAATACGGTTAGTGATTCTGTTTTTGACAGCAAGGAACGTTTCAGCAGCGGAAATTCGTGGACAGATAAGTCAAGTGTATGGCCCCAATGCGATGAGTCACAGCAAAGTGCGTAAGTGGATGAGAGCTTTCAAGGACGGGCGGGAAAATGTCCATGATGAACCGCGATCAGGCCGACCATCAGTGATCACAGAAGATTTGGTCAAAGCCGTTATACGAAAAGATTCGTGATTCATAAATTCAACTTTAGCATTGGAAGTTCGAATGTGGGTAGAACAACTTTGTACAAAATTGTCTCTGAAAATTTGCAATTTCACAAATTGTTCACACGTTGGGTTCCCAGGCTGCTTACTGAGGAACACCAAATGAAAAGAATGGCTTGTGCTCTTGATTTGTTGGACTGGTATCATAAGGAATTTCATCAATTTTTAGAGAAGATTGTCACAGGGGACGAGACGTAGGTTTCTCACATGACCCCAGAGTCTAAACGTCAGTCAATTGAATGGTGTCACCCGACATCACCAGTCAAAAATCAAGGCNTTGAATGGTGTCACCCGACATCACCAGTCAAAAATCAAGGCCAAGTGGACAATCTCAACACGCAAGGTTACGGCAACCGTGTGTTGTGATCGACAAGGAGTCTTGTTAGTCGAGTTTATGCAGCAAGGGACAACAATCAATGCAGCCGCTTACTGCGCTACCCTGACTAANGGAGTCTTGTTAGTCGAGTTTATGCAGCAAGGGACAACAATCAATGCAGCCGCTTACTGCGCTACCCTGACTAAACATCGAGGTGCAATTCGAAATTAGCGACGTGGCCTTCTGACGTCTGGAGTTTTGTTGCTGCATTGCAATGCGAGACCCCATTCTGCCATTCACACCCAAAATCTGATCAGATCTTTTGGATGGGAACAGATTGACCAACCACCGTACGGTCCAGACTTGGTGCCGAGCGATTTTCACTTGTCCGCTAACTTGAGAGAGTCATAGTTGTACCCACCGTTACCCGCGCTTATTTGAATTTCTTCACGTTGATATTCGGAAGCACTGGGTAGAACACAGGCCTCCTAGCTGATGTACTCTTTACACTAGCCAGTCAGCCCAACAGGACAGTTTGCTTAGGGTTAGAGGAACTCAGTCGCTGCCATACATCACCGGGTGGTATCGCCTTATCCCGGGGCTTTCACTTCCTTCCGGCTAAGCCATCCGGTTTCACTCCGCCCCAGCCGGGCTAAGGTCCTAGGTCACCCGGAGGGACAGGTCCCCCCCGGAGAGCCCCCGGACACCCAGTTGCCTCCCCTCTCCGAGGACGGTGGTCTTTTAATCCTATAGATGAGGCACGCCTAACTGGCAATCCGCGGATGCACCAGGCGAATCCTTCCACCCCGCGGGTTCGGAGCCGGACAGACATCCAACGTCATACCAGTGGCCTACAACACCCATAGGCACCCTGCGCTATTATCAGTTCGACAGTTTCATGTCATAGCCTAGG
Organism: Clitarchus hookeri; assembly: GCA_002778355.1. NCBI lineage: Eukaryota > Metazoa > Arthropoda > Insecta > Phasmatodea > Phasmatidae > Clitarchus > Clitarchus hookeri. The sequence continues at coordinate 40,588 of NQII01005217.1, read as the reverse complement.
ACTTCCCTGGGCAGGACGCGCATCCGGAAGGATATACACCCGTACAAACCCCACCCAGCACCGGCTCGTCCTCCGCCGAAGGACTACACCGTATTCAGAAGGGGGCAGTGAATTACACATCTTCCTCCAAATGGCAATGCCTCCCCTATTTAACTCCAGAACACTCGCAGTGGCAAGTGCGCCAGAATGGGTACTTTCATAGATAGGACCACTCGCCCTGGCAATGAATAGGCCAGCACCGACGGTGGCCCCATACCTAAGCCCAAACCACCATTATTGTACCGGTGGCCTTAACCCTATCACTAATGCCAACACCACAACCCACCATGAGAAGTCAAAGGTACTTCTGCCATACGATGGCAAATCTGGCCTCCCTCTAGACCCTACTGTCCCTTCCAACGAATATTTAAACCATAGCCAGCACGAAACCAAATTCTCATGGCCGTTGGGCAAGCCCGGGACCACTCGGGCGCAGCCATCCCGTGCTACTCCTTCCTTTTTCTGCTGGGTGTCGAGGCCGAAGCCAAGTCCATTACCATACCAAAGCCCCTTCACAGGAAGAGCTCCAGTTTCGTGCCCCATCGACTGTTAAGGAGTCGACCAACCCTCCACCAAGATAGGCTGTTGTGATTGCCCAGAATCTACGCTTCGCAAGGGAGGCGGATACCCCCTTTCTACTAGGACCGGGGCCCTCCCGGGGTTGCCCACGTCTGCTGACCCGAAGGCCACCCGCTCGTACCACGCTATATATTCGCATAACCGGCCCATTCCCGTAACTGAGTGAACCTGGTCTCGGATACTGGGACCGGCAATGGTCCCGACATCTCAAGCGACCGGTTTAGCCCACCTCGTGCAATCAGAGGACTCCGGCAGTGGGTCTCACAACACTGGACTCAGCTACTCCTACCTAAAGACGTTTGCCTTTAGGTAGGCAAGCGCTTTGCCACAGATGACGAGGTGAAAGAAGCAGTTGCAGACTGGTTAACCTCAGAGGCGGCAAACGTCTATGACTTAGGCATACAAAAACGTGTAGAACGTTATGACAAATGTTTAAACAAATACGGAAACTATATAGAAAAATTGAAAAACATGTAAGGAATTAAAAAAAAGTTTTAAAAAAAATGCTTTATAAGAAATCGGACCTTACTTTCCGTATAATATCGTACATTCTCCAAGTGGGAATGAAATCTGGAACTGTAAGTTCAGAAATATACACCTTATTCATTACCCTCAGAATAAACTTCTTATTTTTTTCGGGTGAGCTAATTTTAATATTAATAAAATTTGAGTAGAAAATTTAATACACTGTAAAAAGCATAATTTTGTCTGAACAATAAAATTACTATTGAGTAATTTCTTACATTTAATACACAGAAAAATTAAAATATTTTTGCTACAATAAAATTACTATTGATTNTACTATTGAGTAATTTCTTACATTTAATACACAGAAAAATTAAAATATTTTTGCTACAATAAAATTACTATTGATTAATTTCTGTGAACATTTCTGTTGTAGTAAAATTAATAATGTTGTGACAGTTAAAACTGTTAACCATTTAAAAATTTTTATAATACCACAATGCAAATATTCTGTTGACATATAAATGTTAACAAAGCCTCTAAATAATGTTGCTGCAGCCAAATGTTGTATGACACTTAACAATAATAGGAATATCAAAATATGTATGCAACAACGTCATTAACGTAATGTAGAGGGAACACCANTACTATTGAGTAATTTCTTACATTTAATACACAGAAAAATTAAAATATTTTTGCTACAATAAAATTACTATTGATTCATTTCTGTGAACATTTCTGTTGTAGTAAAATTAATAATGTTGTGACAGTTAAAACTGTTAACCATTTAAAAATTTTTATAATACCACAATGCAAATATTCTGTTGACATATAAATGTTAACAAAGCCTCTAAATAATGTTGCTGCAGCCAAATGTTGCATGACACTTAACAATAATAGGAATATCAAAATATGTATGCAACAACGTCATTAACGTAATGTAGAGGGAACACCAGTTTACATTGACTTAACAGTGTAAAATGGCGGATGCTAGCGAACAGTAAAAAACTCGTAAATTAAACTAGGAAATTGAAATTTAAAGCATATAATGAGAGATTTGCGTAATTTAGATCAGCTTTCAGGCATTGAAAGCAATTTACGTTTGCCAAAAATGCACACACTTTTAGAATATCAAGTATTTCCTCATGACGAAAATATAAAAAATACTATAATTCGTTTTTTATATGTTGCAGAATGCCTAGAGTATTAAACAAATTAATTACGGCATGTTGAAATAGAGCCATTGTTAGGACTATGGGTTTTGTGGAGTGGAGACCGTCACACACACACTGTGTGGGTCCGATTAACCCCCCCTCCCCTCTGCCATGATTTGTTTCTTCGTAGGTAATATTACTTTTTGTGAAAAAATAATTGTACTTTTTTATTTCACATCAGAATGGTTTTTGTTTTTATAGCAAAGTAGATACAATAAAATTTTTATCACTTATGTTAACATCAATAAAACAAAATTTTTTATGCCACAACATAAACACTACCTTAATGTTAACAGTGCGTCAGGAGGTAACGTTGTTACAACAGTATTTGGTATTATACTTGTATAAATAGCATAATAGTAAAATTAGTTACTTACGGCTCACAGTTAACAAATAGGTATTGTACTTACAACATTAATACTGTTGGTACAACACTAGACTTTTATCTGTGGACTTTTGATGTAACAAATAATTGCACAGCAATTCTATAGTAACTGTTGAAATAAGAAATTATGAGTTCTTTGAAATTTCAAACGATGCCCAGTTTTAAATCGCTAGCATTTGAACACTTTCAAGCAAACTCCCAGAATTTGGTTATATTTTCGACGCCCAGAAAATAATAATTCGCGTTTTTGTATTAAACAAAAAAGTTCACCCGGGTACTTCCCCGCTATAAGGTTTCATTACAGATAACATCAAAGTACGGAGATTTACTGTGTTGGCGAGCCATGTATTAAGCGAAGGACGTTAATAAACGACGGTGAATAAAACAAACAAAGCGAAGCCGAAATAAAACTAGCAACGGTGACGCAGTCAGTTGTAATTACATTTAATGATTGCAAACCGTTGTTGAATTGGTTTTAAACGATTCAAATCTATAGTAATTGTAAAACCGCAAAATGATTTTCATGCTTATTTTTGTCCGTATTCGTAACCGATTTCAAATCACCAGGTTTTATGTCAAATATAAATCACTTGAACTAGCATATTTCAGATCAAACATATCGTCATTTACAGATAGCTTGTGGTGCACGTTACTTATTTCTGCCGTCATCGCGAAGTTTGTGCAGCTCTTTCTGGTGCAATTACGATAATTCACCTTATTATTGTTATAAATTTTGGCTTATGTTACTAGAATTTCTTACTGATAGTACGATTTCAAAAATTTTAAATCCTATATGATAATGATGAAACAGTTAACTGTGTAAATGAGTTAACATGATACAGATAACATAATAATAATAACGAGGGTTTTAAACATATATTTTTAGACACTTACTGCAAAAAAATTATGTCAACCCTACAGTGATTGTTCTACAATTTTACATTTTACAATGAACATTCATACCAGTGTACGACGTCTTGCAAATATACATTTATAACTAAGATTGTTTAAATAAATAACATTTACACATAGTGGCCTGTAAAGTACCAAAAGCATTGTAGTAATTTGAAATTCAGACCATACAACCCTTCGTATTCGTGTCAATATGAGTTTCTCCCTCTACTCACAGGCCACAAACGTGTAAGCATAGACGAGTAATTAGGGGAGTGACAACTGAACTGTTTTACTCCCGTTTCAATTCCATAGTACCAAACTTCAGCTCTGGCATGAAAATATTTTCCTTGTTTATAACAGTTCTATATTTTTCATTGCAATCAAACTAGCACTTTAGTATTTCTGAGGAAAGAAATAGTTACACAAACAAGGTACGAGGTTGAAAGAAATACAGGCATAAAATACGTTGCAGATAAAATCGTAAACCATTCTGAACTGTTACTATCTAATTTTATAACGCAGATAAACAAATATTCCTAAATATTTTGTGGAAACACCGATAAGATAATTTCCGAAATATAACTACGAACAGCCCGTTTTCTCAGCAACGATATTTTTTGTAAATTTCCCACAATGTAATGGAAATCGCCTAAACTAATGTAAAATTAATTTTCTTTTTATTTGTATTTGCAGTTTATTGAATCTTGACTAAAACCATTATATTTTTATTTTAGGGATAATGTAGATGTTAAAACCAATTTTAATGTATTTTTTTGGAACTAATTTTTATACAAATAAAAATAACTCCTTATTAAACCACAAGACAAAAAGGTATCAAATTCTCGCATGTAGTTAGTCAAGATAATGTATTTATCTGTTAACGGAGAATGCAACTTTGCTCTTTCTAGAAATTTTAGAGTGTTTTTAGTGTTTCCGTCTGTTAAAGAGCATTGGTGCTAGCTTTTCATGTTTGAAAGCATAAGCGTCAGTGGCGTGAACTTTCTTACTCCTGCAGGTACGATGCAATTTTTCTTCGCAAAGTTTTTTTTGCAGTTACAAGGTAAACTGTGTAAAGCGCTCAGTTTCGTTTTTGTTACCAGAGGCCCTGTTTCCGTACATTACGTAAGGATTTTCTTAAAACTTTCAGTAAATATACGGACAAAAAAACACCCAGAAATAATATGGCTTTAAGAAACAAATTTTTGTAACCAGGGCCATCTAAGCTGTTTATAAGCGCACAACAATCAGATTGGTTTTTTTTCTACCATCTTAGTATTGTTAACGCAGATATTATGTTGAGAGCTTGTCTGTGATTTTATCTGCAACAATGAAATAAAGTTCCTACAGCAGAGCTTTCTGTTCCTCTTACAGATCAGATAGTTCCTTAAATCCCAACAACTTCAGCAGTATTTAGATTCTTTCCGTAACAAACAGAAGTGCAAAAAACTAACTGAGCGTTATGTTGCTTGTACTGAAGTTTCGTTGCTGCTGAAGTGAAATTAGATTACAGGACCATTTTTTTTGTCACTTTCTTGATTTATATTTTTGTGAAATAGTTAATGATGAGATGTTATCAGCCACACATGGGTGGTGGCCAAAGAATGTTCCAACAAAAGTATTTTCTCCTCGAAGTATACAGGCGTGAACAGCATGTAATTTTAATTCTGTGTATAATCAATCCATGGCTACTTACAACTTTTCTGAAGCCCTGCTTAAGTTTTACATTCAGGACATTCCTCCGTCTAATGCAAACAAAGTTTACCCAGGTTTAAGAAAGTATACCAAAGGCACAACGAACCTATTTCTTACTAGGCATTACCAACACACCATTTCCCCCACTGTTTTAATTTATATTAATAATAACAAATCTCCAACACACCATTTCCCCCACTGTTTTAATTTATATTAATAATAACAAATCTCCAAAACACCATTTCCTGGTTTTAGCTGTTATACCTTGAATTCCAAAACGAAACACGTAAGACAGAAGAACATAACTCTCTTCAACACTGACGACCTTGCGACACCAACTTGTGTCATCCTTGTCAATATCGTAATTAACGCTAGTAATATTACGATACACCTTGCTTCGACAATAACGTCTTCTGGTAAAAATAAAATTTCAAAACAACAAAGGGAAAGGAACTTTAACGTTAACACAAACATAAAAAGCGTGTAGATAATTAAGAAACAACCGGACGAGTCATACGTGGCGCGAATTTCCAAAGGTTCGATTCGAAAAGTATGAAGAAGCTACGAGCAGACTGTAGTTTTTATTCTGTACGTGTGTGTTGCTAGGGCGTGTCGAGGTGGTGTAGAGGAGGGGGGGGGCACCGGACTCCCGAGGCACACGAGGCAACACAACTTCTGTTTACTTCAGCTGCTCGGCGGCGGAGGCACAATGGCCGGTGACGGCATGCGATAGCGACGGCCATTCCAACGACCTGGGAACGAATGCGTCCACCACGTGGTCCCGCGGGAACCCCCCCGCGCGCGGCGGCTGATAACGCCAGGCCGAGGAATTTCGAGCGCCCGGAACGCCGAACAGACCGCGTCTGCCCGCATCGCAGCGACGCCAGATGACCGGAATTCCTGTCGCGCCCGATCCCTGCTTCCATTCTCTCCGGTAATATACGCAACAGAGATACTTTTTTTTCCCGTTATATTTGGACCTACATGCACGAGAAAGAACCTTCTGTTTACGGCTTGGATTTGTGCCTCGCGATAAGCGCGGAGGAATTTTTTTTTTCTCTAGGGGAAATATTTTTCCTGCGCATAAATAAACACGGGTTGTTGCTACAAAGAAAAATTTACGTACTTAAAAATGTTGTAAATAATAATCTAAATTATTTTTATTGTATAAAAATATTGAAGTAAATGTTTAAACTTTGAAACAAAACATAATAGTTCCGGTTTCCAACGAATATATTGTCAGAATTGTTTCTTGCGAATATACTAACAATAATTATGTTCTGAACAAGCAAAATTATTAAATTATGTGATTTTCAAAACCAGCCCACAATTAACGGCAGGCAACAATCTCTGGGTCAATTCATTCTTAAATCTAAGATAGTGAAAAGTACTCCATATCAGTAAAACCAGTGAAAACCCACCTCTAGGGATCTGTAATAACTTGTTTTTTATCAGACTGTTTGTATTTCATTTTCTTACCGGCAATTTCCTGTGAAACCCAGTTGGCTACACTACACCAGGCAGTGGCGTGTGGCGAATTGTTGCTGGGTAGGCTGGTGATTTCTCACTGCTGTACATTCTTGGTGCACGCATAAGGAACCAATAACCACTGTGAAACCCGGGGAAACTGAATGTATTTCGACCATTCGCAACGCGCAGGCAGGGGACGCATTACACACGTCGCGCGGAGTCACCTGCCGAACTACGTTTTAGTGGCGGAAGTGTATACTAGCAAGCAACAAGGTACAGCTTACCTTGCAACAGTTCGCCACACGCCACTTACACCGGGACATTGCTCTTCAGGACACTGAACTTATCAGTCATTTAGTACACGTTGTTCAAAGTTTTTCAAATCCTTGCTTACAATTCACTTTATCTTCTAGAATTGTTTGCCTTACAACCGTTTGTCAAGTTAACAGTTATATGGAAATATTCACATCATTCACACATCCATAAAATTTAACAGTTTTATAGTTAGGGAAGTAAATACGAGGATTATTCAGATAGTAAGGTCTGATTTCTAAATAAAACATAAACTATCACACATGTTAAAAAAAAAAAATTTTATTTAATTCCTTACAAGTTTTTCTATTTTTCTACATAGTTTACATATTTGTTTAAACATTTGTCATAACGTTCTACAAGTTTTTGTATGCCTAAGTCATATACGTCTGCCGCCTGTGAGAATAACGAGTCTGTAACTGCTTCTTTCACCTCGTCATATGTGACGAAGCGCTCTCCTACCTTAAGGCAAGCGCTGCTTGCGAGAGAGGAGTTCTATCTCCCCCTAGGGGTGAAACATATCAACTTAGCGTTGGTGGCAGCTGTTCATGCTGAGGACCTCTTTTTGAACCGCACATTCGACTCTATCTAGTCACAGCGGAAGTTCTGGCGCTACAAGCTTCTGATGGAAGAGGTCAAACGGGAAGACTATCTTAGCCCCTTCTCTCCAGTGGCCAAGAAATGGTCATCTGGGGCCACTTCTATTCCCAGGCATCGTCCTGTTGGAGAGGCGAGTTACTCTGCTGACGATTTGCAATTGAATGTTTCCTGTGTTGACTGGATCCATCAGTAGTTAGTGGAATTGCGGGCTGAGCTTGGTGAGTTGGACACTGAGATCTGTTCTAGTGGGTTGTTATCTCGTGCTGTTGACTTGGCCATCCAGGGTCGGCCTGTGTGTGAAATTCTTGATCAGTTGCTCAGAAAGGGTCTCCCTGTGAAGGATGATGTCAGGCCCCTCCCCAGACCAAGGGACCCTCTCGTTGCACGGTCGCGTAATGAACTTCGTAAGTCTGAATACCCTTCTATTCAAAACCTTTGGAAGCACGACCGCGCACATGTAGCAGCTCGGTGTACTGT
>NQII01005217.1:1566-32367 GCA_002778355.1 Clitarchus hookeri | reverse complement strand
GTTTTTAAAGGCAAGGACAGTGCTGCTTCCTAAGAAGACCACCCCTTCTAAACGAGGTGACTTCCGTCCCATTACCATCACATCAGTAATAAGCCGCCACTTCAACAACATCATCAGTCGGAGACTTCAGGCTGCTCTTCCCATTTCTCCTGGGCAAAGAGCCTTCTTGAAACAGGATGGGTTGGCTGAGAATTTGTCTTTGTTGTCCGAGGTGCTGGCTGACGCTTCTGAGCGGTTCTGGCCGCTGTATATGGCCGTGTTGGACGTCCGTAAGGTGTATGATACGGTGCAACATTTACCCTGATCAACATCTTGCGGGCTAGAGGCGCGCCATATGCAGTGGTCTGGTATATCTGGAGCTTGTACTTCGAAGCCACTACTACTCTTCAGTTGCCAGGTGAGGTTACCCCTGTTATACCCATCCATCAGGGTGTTCGTCAGGGTGACCCTTGTCCCAATTTATGTTCAACTTAGTTATGGATGAGGCTCTGGAAGTATCTGGGCATCTCCTTCACTTCCAGGGGGATCAGGTCTTTCAAGGCTGGCTTAGAGAAGCCTTTGAGATGGCTTACCTCTGCTCCTTTAAAACCTTATCAGAGGATGGAGATCCTCCGAGTCTTCCTACTACCTTATTTTATCTACCAACTTTCTTTCGCTCGTGTTACTAAGAGAATTTTGAAGGCCATGGATGTCCTTATTAGGGCCTCCATATGTAGGTAGCTGAAACTTCCCAGGGATGTTGCGCTGGGCTTCTTCCACGCGCCAGTCTTGTCAGGTGCATTGGGAGTTCCTTCTGTGTTGAAATCAGTCCATTCATGGATTTTAAGTCGGCTGTGTAACATCTGTAAGTTCGACTAGGCCCCAGCGCGAGATATTTGTAAACTACCACACTTCTCTCGGAGGGTGGAATGGCCATAGGGGGCTACTGTGATGAATGGGCAGGTCCTGGACACTTCATCCAAAATTAGAACCTTTTGGCGCACTGTCTGGTTAGGTTCTGTTGACGGTACTGATATGGAGCCCACCACCCCCTCTTCAACCATCTCCACCTCTTGGCTCTCTCAGGGAGCCGGGGGGACCCCTGTCTGATTTCATTTCTTATGTGCATTTAATCATTAATATTCTCCCAACTAAGGTGACAACAAGTAGTGGTAGGAGGGGCCCCTCTGGCTCCCTGCCAAAGTGTTGGGCTGGTTGTACTGACGCCGAGACCACATATCATGTCGTGCAGCAATATCCTCGCACCGATGATGCGCGGATCTCTCGGCATGTCCATCTTGTTGGGATGGTAGCAGATCATCTTTTTGAGAAGGGGTTCCAAGTATGGCGAGAACCAAGATATAGATCCGCTNTCTTGTTGGGATGGTAGCAGATCATCTTTTTGAGAAGGGGTTCCAAGTATGGCGAGAACCAAGATATAGATCCGCTGATGGACTGTGGAAACCTGACTTGGTGATCTTTAAACTAGGTCAAGAATCCACTTATATCCTGGATGGTCAGGTCGTCCAGTGCCGAAGGTTGAAGTGGTCGTTTGACAAGAAGCGTGACCGCTATGAGAAGAACCAAGACTTGATAAAGTCGGTGAAGGAAGAGTTTGGGGTGGCTGGGGTGACCGTACTCCCGATCAATGTCTCGTGGAACAGGGTGTGGTTTCCACAGTAACTCTCTTCCCTTAGGGAGCTTGGTGTCAGTGAGGCTCTTTTGTAGTCGGTGCCTACCCGCGCTCTCTTTGGCTCGCTAATGTGCTGGCGACGTTTCTGCTGCTCTACTAAACAGGGTACCCATGTCTCGTGATTACCATGGTCTTCGGACATTTCCTTGTTTTCTTTGTTTAAGTTCAATTGGTAGGATGGTGGGTGGATTGCCGTGCCCGGTATTTTTCTATGTTTTGTGTACTCTGAGTATTATGTTTTGTTTGGTAATTTATGTTAGTCTGGTGGGCCTTGCATTCGCCAGGCGGTCGCTGTCAACCAAAGGGGCGTGCATTTCCTACTCTCGTGGGTCTGAGGGCGAGGGTGACAGCCACTACCTGTGGCCCACAGGGACGAGTGATAGCTAGCATTGCATTGAAAAGGGGGGGGAGTGACAACTCCTATGCGAGGGAGTGCCCCCCGCAATAGGCCAGCGTGTCATGGTTGTTAGGTGGTCACTCTGAGTGTATTTAGGTCCTTCTTCTCGTATCTTCAAGAAGTGAGGGATATATATCTTCCTATTCCTGACTTCCTATGATCACCTCTCCTACTAGCTGGCGCTTGCTCGGCCTTGGACCTATATTACCATTCTCGGTTATTATAATCATATACCTATCGTTTTCTGGTGAAAGAAAGGCTTTATTTTCAACACCCTTCACCTATTATGTAATACCAATAGGCAAGATAACTTAAAATAGGAGTAGCTGAGTCCAGAGTTGTGGTTACACTAACTGAGGCCCACTGCCGGCGTCCTCTGATTGCCNTTGGTTTTGTGCTGGCTGTGGTTTAAATATTCGTTAGTGGGGACAGTTGGGGGTTAAGTGACGCCTGATTGCCGTCACGCAGATGCAAATGTCTCTCGGACAACCGATGGTGGATAGTTTAGCTGGCCCTAGAAATAGGGTTCAGGGGCAGTAGTTCAAACATGGTTGGTTAGGACTGAGATAGGGGGTCACTTTTTGTTCTGGTCTATGCATGGTCAGGGCAGCGGCCCTATCTGCGAAAATATCCATCTGGTGCACCTCCGCAATAGTTGGTGCTCTGGGTCCAATTGGGGGTAGGCATTGCCAATTGAAGGTATATGTGTAATTCACTGCCTCCTCTTGGATATGGTGTAGTCCTTCGACGGAGGATGAATCGAACCTGGGTGGAGTTTGTCCAGGTGAATATACTTCCCGATGCCTGCCTGCCCAGGGTTGTCCTAGGCATGACTAGAAACTGTCGAACTGATAATAACGCAGGGAGCCTCCTGCGGTTGTAGGCCACTGGTTTATTGTTGATGCTTGTCCGGGCCCGAAACGGCGGGGTGTAAGATTAGCCGGTGTGTCCTCTTGTGNCCCTCTCCCACCTCCCTGGCTGTGGCGCAGATCTACTTGCGGGCTTCTCTCAATGTGCTTCGGCACCATAGGTTCCTCACCCCGGTGTAAGGTGATATCTCCTGGTGATGTTCACTCTGCTCAATGGTAACTGCCCTGTCGGGTCCCCTGGTTCTTGTGGATGTGTGCATTACTCGGGGGGCCGGTGTTCTACCTAGTGCTTCCGAAAATCAAAGTGAAGAATTTCAAGCGAGCGCGGGTAACGGTGGGCGCAACTATGACTCCCTCAAGGTAGTGGAACAAGTGAAAAGCGCTCGGCGCGACTGTAGGGTGGGTGGTCAATCCGTTCCCATCAAAAGATCTGATCAGTTTTTGGGCGTAAATCACAGAATGGGGTCTGGCATTGTCATGCAGCAACAAAACTCCAGATGTCAGAAGGCCACGTCGCTTATTTCGTATTGCACGTCGAAGTTAAGACACAGTAGCGCAGTAAGCGACAGCAGTGATTGATGTCCCTTGCTGCAAAAACTCGACTAACACGACTCCATTTTTATCCCAAAACACGGTTCCTATAACCTTGCGTGTTGAGATTACCCGCTTGGCCTTGACTTTGAGTGGTGATATCGGGTGACGCCATTCCATTGATGTGATGTTTAGATTGTAGGGTTATTTGAGAAACCCACGTCTCGTACCCTGAGACAATCTTCTCTAAAAATTGATCACCTTCCTATGATATCGGTCCAAAACATCAAGAGCAGAAGCCATTCATTTCATTTGCTGTTCCTCAGTAAGCAGCCTGGGAACCCAACGTGCACACAATTTGTGAAATTGCAAATTTTCGGAGACAATTTTGTGCAAAGTTGTTCTACCCACATTCGGAAATTCCAATGCTAAAGTTCCAATTCTGAATCGCCGGTCTTCACGAATTTTTTCGTCCATGGCTTTCACTAAATCTTCTGTGATCACTGATGGTCGGTCTGATCGCGGTTCATCATGAACATTTTCCCGCCCGTCCTTGAAAGTTCTCACCCACTTACGCACTTTGCTGTCACTCATCGCATTGGGGCTATACACTTGACTTTTTGTCGATGAACTTCCGCTGCTGAAACGTTCCTTGCTGTCAAAAACAGAATCACTGACCGTATTTCGTAGTCGGCGGGCTGATAAATTGTTTTTAACACTTTGAACTGTCACTGTTAACAGCACACTATAACAATACCAATGCAAATGGCATCGTTTGACGATCAAGGCATGCCATGAGGCGGTGCTTATGCGCGTTATACTGTTCTCGAGACATTTGATTAGTTACGGCGATTCGGACCTTACTTTCCGAATAACCCTCTTTCGTCACTTATTTGCTAGTTCTGGCTCGTGCTTTCAAATTAAAACAAACAATAAAGAAAAATAAGTGTCCACAAATTCTAGCACGAAACGTTTAAATAAGACGTTAACAAGCTCAACTAATTTTCTTGCATCAGTGCAAGCTTCAGTAGGGATATGCCAATCAGATTTCTGTGCATTCTATACACAGTTACGGGTGGACAAAAATTTTAATTTAATAGTTCTCAGTTTGTCGCATATAAGCTATAACATCTTATTGATGGCTGCTCTCAGTAAAGTGAGCGCATTTTAAATGAACACTTTAAAAAAACCACAACCTATAAAACATGCAGTATACGGTTCAATATAGGATATTCACGGTAAAGTGAGCACTTTTAAAAGCCCTCTCATTTGGAGTTATAGTGAATAAATATATTTTATTTTAACCTTAAAAATTAACTTCCGAATGCGGTGGAATATACACATTGTGTGCTTTACTTATATGGCAATATTTATTTAAACATGTGGTGAAACAATTAAAAATGGCTTAAAGGAAAACGTAACTAGGGCCTCCAGTATATACAATCGGATTTGTGGTATTATTTTCATACAATGAATAGGCTACAAAATTGTATTACAGTTGAGGACGATAAATGGAATATATTTTTGGATTTCACTGGAGTAAGTGTTTTTTTTGTATATGCTACTAACGGTTAATACACACATTTCTGAAGCCCTGCTAAAGTTATATTTCCAGGAGGTTNGTTTTTTTTGTATATGCTACTAACGGTTAATACACACATTTCTGAAGCCCTGCTAAAGTTATATTTCCAGGAGGTTTCTCCACCTCATGCAAACCGAGTCTAGAAAATTACACCAAAGTAAACGTGCACCGCATTCGTAAGCTCTCAGTATATTAATTTTTTTTGCTTAAAAACTATTTCTTACTAGACGTTACCAACACACCTATTTTCTCCCTGTTTTTATTAACATTAATATAAAATAAAATATTTAAATTTATATAAAAGTATTAGTTTAATTATACCAAAAATAAGCTACTTTTATGTAAACACGCGTATAAAACACTTGTGATACACGACATATACACTGACGAGCCAAAAAACTGGTATAGGCGTACATATAAAAATAACAGAGTTATGGAACCAATCAGAGTAACGCGATGCGAGCGGCAGCTATATCNTGGTATAGGCGTACATATAAAAATAACAGAGTTATGGAACCAATCAGAGTAACGCGATGCGAGCGGCAGCTATATCGGTTACTGCTGCTACAATGTCACGATATCAAGATTTAAGTGAGTTTGAATGTGGTGTTACAGTCGGCGCACGACAGATGGGACATAGCATCTCCGAGGTAGTGATAACATTTGAATGTTCGCGTACGACAATTTCACGAGTATACCGTGAATATCGGGAATCCGGTAAAACATCACATCTTCGACATTGCTGTGACCAGAAAAAGATCGTAAAAGAACGGTACAAACGACGACTGACGAGAATCATTAAACGTGACAGACGTGCAACTGTTTCTCAAATTGGCGCAGATTGGATTTGTGGACTGCCCTATAGGATTCGTGGTATGAATTGCATATTTCATACCATCAGACATTAGTCGGGTCCATGCCACGTCGTCTTGCGGCACTTCTGCGTGCTCGGTGGGCCCTGCACGATATTAGGCAGGTTTTCGAGTTTTTCTGGCTCTTCAGTGTATAAGAAATAACCAAACACGTCATTTTTAAAAAGTTTGATTCGAAACGTTGACGCGTGGCGGCTACAGAGGATAGGAATTGCGCTGTATTCACACCCTGAGCAATAACCCCCAGGGAAGTCTCGCCGTATAAAAACTTCCGGGGATTAACCGCAGCCGAAGGAAAAAAGGAAAGTCCCGAAAATTAGCTGATATAAGCCCTCAGCGAAGGAAACAGGGTAACCCCGGCCGAAATTAGTGCAAACACAGCTGCCGGGAACACCCGAGACGCTTGTTACACCCCTCCCTCCTCCCCTAGTTTGAGCGCGGGAGCAGCTGAGGAGACACTAAATACTATACAAAAAACATGCAAAGGAAATGAGGGAANTTTTAAAAAGTTTGATTCGAAACGTTGACGCGTGGCGGGTACAGAGGATAGGAATTGCGCTGTATTCACACCCTGATCAATAACCCCCAGGGAAGTCTCGCCGTATAAAAATTTCCGGGGATTAACCGCAGCCGAAGGAAAAAGGGAAAGTCCCGAAAATTAGCTGATATAAGCCCTCAGCGAAGGAAACAGGGTACCCCCGGCCGAAATTAGTGCAAACACAGCTGCCGGGAACACCCGAGACGCTTGTTACACATGCCCTCCANCGAAATTAGTGCAAACACAGCTGCCGGGAACACCCGAGACGCTTGTTACACATGCCCTCCACCCCTAGTTTGAGCGCGGGAGCAGCTGAGGAGACACTAAATACTATACAAAAAACATGCAAAGGAAATGAGGGAACCCCGGGTTTATCTAGACACAATCTGCTGACAGCCAAGTTGAATAACTTGAGAGGCGGGTTAAATTCAGTAACAGCCATGACGAGCGGTCATTCAATGGTCGTCGGGCAGTTGTGAGCATTCAGTTGTCGTCGGTCGTGAGCAGTCAGTCGTGGATCGAGAAGGCAGTTAGGCAAGAGGCAGTCATATCAACGGGCCGGAGTTCGGGCCCGGCCCAGGCAGTAATGTACAATCAGTTGTTCGCAGTCAGTTGTTCGGGAGCAATTATCGCCAGCCGAGACGGGAGTAGTTCAGCAGTTCAGCCGCGAGACGAGATAGAAGCAGCCGTAATGGGAGAGCAGACACGGGAGTAATCAGTCGTGTGACGAGAACAGTGCCGAGAATATGAGTAAATTCCCGGAAACGAGTGGAAACCCCAGTCCGAGTGGCGCCATTCCCCAATAAGGCGAGTCGTGAGCCGAAACTTCATGTGTAAATTCTCGAGACAAACACAGTACAATTACCGAGAACTTATGAGTTCATTTCCGAAATGTAGTGGCAGTTTCCGAGGTTAGGAATGCAGATAGAAACACGATGGCCGGAAGAAGGACGCGGAGGAATCACTCTCCAATCAGGAACGCTAGCCGGGATCGCAAGGAAAGTGCAAGTCACGTGAGAACCCTAATCCCGGGCTTCATTGAGAGACCGTCAAAGCCGCAGGAAACAGCCAACTTCGTACAGCACGTCAACGAGAGCCAATCCGAGTGCCCGAACCAGGGCCACCCAACTCACTAGGCCTCAGCTACCAACGAAGACAACTCACCGAAAGCCGCAGTCACAGATAAGTAGAGAAACGTCTCCCTTCAACAAACCTTCCCCGACGCATAGTATTCAGCCCACCGGCCCTCCAGGCTTACGACTAGAGGGGGCTCAGTCTCGCCAGGGTGTGTAATAAGTATGTAACCTTCTGATCAATAAAATCCTGGTGTGTTAAAATAACGGAGAATACGAGTATTTGTTTACCCTTAAAGCAACAACCTCACGTGTCATTAGTCTGCACCAATAAAACTTAACTATATGAACTACTGGCCACGCCCTGTATAACTCAGGTGGCCGGGTAGCGACAACGTATAAAGAAACCGCGAATAGACTATACATACTAGAACATGTATTTGAATAAGAGTTACATTCATAACAATTGCAGATTTCACATGAAGGATGTACGAATAAAAATGCGTATTGAAAGTAAAATAAGATGAATTACGAATCTCATAGTAATGCCCACTACACAAAGAGTTACAAAATTTTTCATGAAAGTACAGAAAAGTACTGGTATAATGTTCCATAAATGTTTGTAAACTTACGAAAATTTCGTTTTCTATGTAATGGAATATTCTGCAAATTTAAGTAAATTTACCATGTATCAATTAAACTTTACGTAAATGTTATGTTTAATTTATTTGAATGTGATGATAATGAATTAATATTAAGGGAAAATGTTTTGTTTTCGTTATGAGTATTCGTTTCGATAAATAACAATAACTAAAGATTTATAAATTATGGAACATTAATGAAGTTTAATTTGAACACTTAACTTAAGCATTATTATGATAGGTAAGACGTATCATAATCATTTTTTTTTACCATTAATTAGCTTTTACCAACGTAAGGCACTTTCTTTTGTATTGCTGTAGTCTCGGAGTATAGCTGTATGTTAAAAATGGTTTGTGTGTTTAATGTCTGGAGGATAAATGTGGTAGTGGAATAAATATTATAACTACTTCAAGAAAGGCAAATTTTCCCTTAAGGGAAACTTAAAACATCTCCTTCGCACTGACCTTCTCCGAAATCCGAATTTGCAGGTAATAAAGAGAAATTGCGGTTTTGTATATACAGAGCTTAGTTTCGCTTATATTCATTATGGTTCTCGTTTTCATTTAATAACTAAAAATTTCCGAGACAATTTCCTGAAACTGTACGAAATTATTAACAGCGCTTTACAAGAAACGTTCCTTTAACAACATAAAAACAAATTAAATGTCCCCTTCTGTAGCGAAAGTTATAAATTATTATTACATTTTAAAACATAAATACAAGTATCAAATCGTTGATCTGAATATAACTTTTGTGTTTAAAATTTTTGAAGTTTTGAAATTATTGAGAAAAAAGAAGGTTGTTTTATAGATTGTTTGGAAGTATCTCATCTGGAAAATATATCGACTCTTTGTCCATACCACCTTAAATTTCTCTTTCCTGACCTTTAACTCACAGCGGAAACCTAATAAAACGACAGACATTTTCTATACAAATCCTATTAGATATTTTTAGTACGTCTGTTTTACGTTATACTGGATTATACGTTAAATAATTATTAAAGTCGGCAAAGTACTTTTTCTTAAATAACTCTATTATCGTTCTCCGCTTGACTTCCGTCTGACTTTCTTGGCAGCAAGCTGAAGATATGATTTCAATATTAAAGCACCCGCTTTTCAGTCACTCCGTTGAAGAGTATTTGAAATACACTTTTTTTGTCATAATTACTAAGCATGTACGCTGTCGTCTGCTTCCGTACAATAAGATATACGTCTTCTAACTAGTTCGTAAATATTTGAAAATATCTCTCACGAGGAAATCATTAATCAAAATCCTTTCAACTAGCGAACTTTACATTTGTCAGATTGGTGTACCCTTAAATATTTAATCTACATAGTTTATTAAAATTGTACACAGTAATGCATAATAATTTCTTACACACTCGCTAAAAATAAAACAATAGCACCATCGCTTTACGTCCCATACTTAAATGTAGAACAACGAAGTTGTCCACGCCATTTATTTGCCTTGTTTGTAGAGGAGACAGCAAACTCTTTGCGTAACCATCATTACAATTCCCGCGTCCGTTTTCTTATGCTTCAAATTCGAATAGACAGGAACCTTATAAAATCTCTTGTAATGGACAATATAGATGCGAAATAGCACCAAAAAGTTTCTCTCCTATACTGAACCTACGATTTTTTAACGTCATTAAAAAAACTTTTGCAAAAGAAATAGGTTTGTTTTTATTTTCATGGTTCGTGCCTTTCAGTGGGATAAACGTATAAAACAGCCTTCTTTTTCTCGACGTTACTTTTTTCTAAAAATGTTAATCAATGAATTTTACAGGTTACAACAAACAAAGTTCGGTTTCTAGACTAACAATTCTTAGGGCCTACTGCTAAAATCCCTTTTTCTTTTAAACTAAGGTCGAGCAATTTTGAACTACTGGTGGCCAGTCGCTTTACCCTTAACGCACGTAAATAAAGGATCTTGCTGACCTAAGTTGCAAGATAATAAATTTCGACTCTTAAGGTTTACGGTTCGAATCACGGGTAATCCAACGATACTTTATCTGTTTTATATGTTAACTTCAAGATGGTTTAATGTGTAAGCCATCATCGATTATCATTCGCCAAACTCAAATTCGCGTTTTATTTACTTGAATAAAAAATTTAAGATTAAGCATTATCTACTAATAAAAAAATTATAGCAACCACTTTGNCACTTTCTTTAGCAGTACAGTTTTTTTAATTTTTACCGTCAGAAAACTCTTTTTTTCTGTTGTTGAGCACAAATTATCGAGTTATTTAGAGGCCTCCTTCAATTATTGTTATGCTTTCAAGTGTATTATTGAAAAACCAGGTTCTTCCAGCGTTGATTTTTTTTTCCGTAAATCAGTTTTGTATCTTACTTTCTATTCTACGTGGGGGAAAAAAAACTAGTAATATTCGTGATGCTGTAATGTGGAATTTCGTTATTACTTCTGCTGCTGATTTACCTTTAAACTGTTGGGTTTAAACTTTGTGCTGAGTTTTGGATTTGCAATAAATGGGGAGCTACAAGTTGCCTTTTGCTTATAGGCAGCTAGGATATGCTTGTTTGTAATTTTTAAGTATATTATTTTCCACTGCAACTGATTAACTGGTTTTACCCTTATACGTCAATTAAAGAATCCTCACTGCAAGAAAGTGACTGNCAACTGATTAACTGGTTTTACCCTTATACGTCAATTAAAGAATCCTCACTGCAAGAAAGTGACTGCAACTCCATCGCCATACGTGGGCATATTTCCATAGGCCGTGGGGCCGCGGTTGCATCAGTGGTTAGAGCACTCGCCTTCCACCAAGGCGAACCGGGTTCGATTCTCGGCGGAGTGGGAATCGTGCCGGAAGATGCCGCTGGTCGGCGGGTTTTGTCAGCGATATCCTGTTTCATCCGCCCTGGCATTCCGCCGCTGCTCCACACTCACCTTACTTCGCCCTCATTGGCTCTCATCACCTCGATGTTGAGAAACGCCCAAACTTCTCAACGTCTCCAGTCCACAACCCGTGGCTTTGCTATAGTCTGTTAACGGTTTCTTCTCACTTTTTAAATGAAACATTCGAAAAAATACCCTCTATATGACGTGTTTGGTTGAATAATGATAACTTTCTGTATCACAAGCGTTTTATACCTGTGTTAACATAAAAGTACCTTACTATTTATTAAATTTAACACTTACTGAAATTAATTTTCGAAAATATAATATTGTTTTAATAACTAATACCTATAAAGACACAACGTAAATATGTGTGTTGGTAATGCCTAGTAATAAATAGTTCTTGTGCAAAATATTATTACACCTAGTGCGCATGAATGCGATGCGTAAGCCCTCTGGCGTCTTTTCTAACCTTTGTTTGAATGGGGCGGGGTCGCATCCTGGCAGTAGAACTTTATCAGGGCTTCAGAAAAGTTGGAGGTAACCGTGAATGGAGTAGGTATAGAATGCGTAAATAGGTCAAGGGTTCCGCTGGAGCTGGAAAATTAGCTGTAATTTAGGGGAAGGGAAAAGTCGAAGAAGATTCCCCTTCCTCGGGAGGGCAGTGGCTCGTCGTGCGTCGGATTCGCGAGGAACAAGCCCCGTTCCACGATAATTGTCGTGCTACCCCCGGCGTGAAGCATAACTCTCGCCCTTCTTCCTAATAGGTGGCAACCACACAAAACTTATAAAACCACAAATTATAACAGTCATAACTTATAATTCTTGAAACATTCCACACACGTTATAATTATCATAACTTAGAACCATCCTAACCCAAAAAATCGTAACTTAGAACTGTCGTAACTTAGGAAATCACAGCTTAGAAGAGTTGTAACTTAGAAATTAAAAACTAACAACTATGACAACTTAGAAAAACACAACTAATGCCCGTCATATGATATAAACACACAACTTAGAAACACACAATGCAGAACCTCATAACTTAGGAACATCGTAACTTACAACATCATAAACTTAGAACGATCATAACTTAGAAACACAAAACTTAGAGCTATCATAATTTAGAAACACACCACTTTCAATTACCATCAGTTAGAAACACATAACTTAGAAAATTCATAGGTTAGAACCACATAACTTAGAACAGGTATAACTNCAATTACCATCAGTTAGAAACACATAACTTAGAAAATTCATAGGTTAGAACCACATAACTTAGAACAGGTATAACTTAGAAAATTCTATATTATGTGTTTCTAAGCCATCTGTTTATAAGTTAGCTGTTTCTAAGCCATCTGTTTATAAGTTAGCTGTTTCTAAGTTATAACAGCATCCCCTAATAGGTAACAAACGCCTTTTTCCTCCGCGCTCGTCACGCCGATGAATAATGTACCAGCAATTTCGCGACACACGTTCTCCCCTAGGAGGGTTGGGTAGGCGTGTGAAATAGGGGAAGGCGGAAATGAGCCGCTTTTCAGGTCAGACAAGACTGGAAGCCGGAGGTTTATAAAGTCATAACCTGTTATTTATTTGGGCATCGCAAGTGTTCCGAATTGTCTCCAGCTTTCGGAATGGCAGAAAAAAAGGCAGAAAAAAAGGAGGTTTCCCGTCGTACTGCAAGCGAGTAATATCGTATGGGGAGGAAGCGTGGAGACAGAGAAATAAACCGCCTACACGATTTATGATAAATCGTCACGGACGGAGACCATAAAGTGGCGTGAGAGATAAAAGATTTACACCTAAAGATATGCCAATAAATATTTGTTTAACAGTAAAAATTTTTTTGCTCGCTTTTGACTCGCTTCAAACACAAAATAAAATAGCTCGGTCATAATTCCCTCGTTCGTATTTATATTTCACAGAAACAGGTAACCATCGAAAATTTGTTACATGTGTGACGTATGTGACCCAAGGTCAATGAATTGAGTGAGAGAAGAGATTTGAACGGATCTTAACATCGAGACCTTGATAGCCGATTGGGATGAACTTACGTGAGCGTGGAACAGCGCCGGAATGAAAGGGCGGGGTAAACGGGAGATCGCCGAGTAAACCCACCGCGACATCGACAGGCACGATTCCAAAATGCAAAAATCAGGGAGTGACCCCTCCGGAAATTGAATCCAGTTCACCTAGTTGGAAGGCGAGTACTCTTACCACTACACCACCTCGGTCCCTGAAACATAAAATTATTAAGTTGTTATTTCAGAACCTATTATCACGATATTACGGTCAAATCACCAGGCAGTTGGTCCCAATGTCGTTTTTTTAGTAGGTGTTTAATTGTGTACCGGTTTAATTCTTTGTCGAACAAACAATTTTACTAATTGCGCAAGTGACTATGATTTTGCGTTTGCTGTGAATGCACAACATTTATATCTGATAAAATGTTTCAGATCATAAGTTTGGTATTGCATGGGAAGTATATTAGTTTTTTATCGATCGAGATACCTAATTAAAAGTGCAATTAAATCTTAAAGATTCTCAGTCGAACCGTTTTAAGAAATGTAAAGGTTACAGTTGGAGTAGGTATGGATTACATTCACCATATCGAATAATGCATGTTCGTCCGATTCGTATATTTAATTTCCGATTTTATATTTTTTCTATTTTCATTTGTAAAAAAATTAATTCTGTACGAAATATTGGCAAAATGTTGAATGTGATTGCGGTTATTAATATGATTAATTTGATAATGCTTAGCTGCCATCGGGTTCTCATATATTAGAGAAAGAATAATATAATTTTCAATTTATTGCAGAAATGATAGCGGTGATAAAATCTTATACAAGCCACTTCAAGCATATAGAACCTACTACAATTTGCCCTCACCCTGCTAAACTATAAAATTTGACGGTAATGTGTTCTAGAGGCAACGGAAAAAAAAAACTTAGTTCGCAGCTTGGCAGGAATAAATATGGACTTTTTTCTACCACCCAGCTTGTTCAGGTTGTAAATATCACTCGCCAACTTCAAAGTCATAAGTTTTTACGGGCGCACTTGCTTCAAACGGCGTGAATATAATCAAACTACTCCAAAGCGTAGTGGAAAATTTCAGACGTACGTGCATAGCTGTTAGCAAAACACGCAGACCAATATTCATCGTACATAACGTTTCGAACAATCCTTGAATTCGGACATCGATTGCAATCCATTAGAGGGCAGGTACTTAACGGTTGACTGAACACACGAACACAAACGAAAGCCCGATGCTGTAATTTCGCCGGTTACGATGGTTTCTACGACTCGGACAAATGAATATTGCCGCGTACCCAATGATATCTAATGGCTACTACCTGCTTATCTGCGAAGCGAAAATGCCAGTCTGGCTGCAACATCAATACTGTACTATTACATAAGGTTTTTTTAAGTTGTTACAACTTTGATGTAAATATATTTAAATTATATCAATTTTTATTTGCACTTTCCTATAGGAGGTTGAAGCAGGAACAACTTGCAGTAACAGGCAGCCAACAATAACTTTAGCAATTTAGTAGCGTTTAAGTTAAAATAAAGCATCTGAGTTTAATGCGAGAAGTGTTCAAATGACCATGCTAAGTCTGTCCAGCTGCAGCAGATTCCAATGCAGCAAACTCTTCAACATTTGTTTTCTGTTGGAACGAAATGAACCTAAAAATTAAAGAACAAGTAATTTAAGAACCAGAGATGAGATATTTTTGTAGGCTGATTACGAAATATTTCAAGAGCAGTGGTGTTATTTTGACTGGGCAATTACTAAATATTTTAGCAAATTTGTGGACAAAACAATAGCATATTTGTATGTGCNTTATTTGTTAATTAACCTATACGAATTATTGTACTTAATATTCCTGACATAATGTTTATACGCATTTTTCCGCGTTATTTTTGACAGACAAACCACTTAATTGTTGGTTTATGCTGAACTTTATTTTCTCTACTATTTCTAGAGTTCAAAGTATTATCACAATTATTTCATTAAATTCAACGCAGCTTTATTCGCCCAACTAGTCACAAAGTTACCAGGACAGAATAACAAGAGCATTGTTAATTTCAGCGAGCAGATGAAATCCTGTTCAAACATGGGTGAAGCTAGATGCAAAACGCAAATGCAGGCAGCACCTATTTCTATTCGCGACTGAACACATGAATGCACCGAACAGTTTCAAACTGTAGTAGCCGCACAAAGCAAACTCCACTGAACCAACCTAACGACGCAACGTGCCATTAACGTTGGCGGTGTTGTTTTTAGACGAATGGAAGCTTTTTAGAAATGCAAACCCTTTTTGCCGGTATATACGTCGACATTTCTTTGTTTATTCGCGTTTGACAATGAAGTGTGTTTCGTTTTATCCGGTGAGCACATCATTTCCCATTTTCATCATATGCGTAGCTTCCGCCGAGGTAATTTGTTATAGCCTTTGTTTAATACCAGCAGCTTGTTTCCATGCTTTGACACGCATTTTAAATTTTCGCCTGTAGGCGCACAAACTCTTGTCCTCGGCTGTTATCCTGTTTACGACGGCAAGGATCATTTTTCATTTTAGAGCGACAGTATCTTGTTGGGTAAACTCATTACGGGAACGCGGAAATTTTATCTACAATACTGACGAAATGGAATATCTGATACCAGTAATACTGCCAACGTTTTTGTATGCCCATGAAAAATGCGTTTCATGCCGGGAGACACCTTAGGTAAGGGATGTCTGAGGGTCGAGTCATGGGCCACATGCGACCTGAGGGAAGAAATTATTGTGGCCCTCATTTGAGAAATAGGAAAAAATAATGTTATTGCGGTGATAGGAGATAAAGGGCAAAGATGTGGACATTTATGAACTAGATGAAAACCTTTTATAGTGCCCATTTGTCTCACGTAATACTCTTTTGTTGTTTATATAATTTGATCTTATTTAGCACCCTACTTTAATATTGTAATACTATAAATAAATTAATTTTGTTATCACAAATATAAAAAAAATAATTTTTTTTGTATTTTTCTTTTAAGACAAAAATTACTAATGCGTTTGTGAACGAAAATATGACTGTGGTAAAAAATGTTTACCATATTAAACTTTTATTGTATTTGTCCTAACCAGTTTTCTTCTCGGGGTTTAGGTTTGCCAGCCACTTATGCATTCAATTTTTGCTTTTTTCTTGATCTGTTAATAACGCATTTTCTGTTCGGTTACTCTGTTCCTTCTGGTCTTTTAGTATTTCGTTTGATTATTATTTGCTTCTTCCTTATTCTCTTTCGTATAAAATACGTCTAGTTCGTCCCGGGTGTCTTCCGTTATAACAGGATCTCGTTGTTTGAACCCTATCTATAATTTGTTTTGGAAAACTGACACTTGAGAACCACACATATGGCTCATCAATGATTTACTGTTGTTTTGAACCCAAAACATCTGCTCCACAAGATCTCTTGAAATTTTCGGGCAAGAAGTTGGCCATCGTTATCAGAAAAAAAGTGTATTTTTATGAAATAATTGTTATGCATATTTCGTGGTTATAAGAGCAGTTTCGAAAGCTCTGCCTAGTATATACTTCATTGCGCTGTTCGTATCTTTAGTGTTTACTCAAGATCGCCGTGAGCCTTGTTATTTAGGCGACGTTTAATTAAAAAAATTATAATTGTTAGGAACGTTAGAATAATCACTCACTTATAGAATTTACGTGCATAAAACAAACATAAATCAAAAAAAATTAATTCAACATTTACAAATTATACATTCCAGATTTAATGAGAGGATAAGGGGCAGAGATATAAATCGCTGTTGTGATACCAAATTTTGAGTCATAAGAAATATTTAGCCCTCATTAATTAATTATAACTTTGAAAACGCAGAGTTTCAAACTTAGATGACTGAGTATGTTTATATTAAAGGGGTTCCTTTATTTTTTCACCGTGCGTAATAAACGGGCAAAAATGATTAATAACTGTCTCAGAATGACTACAGAAGCGATTGCAGTACCAGAAGTTAAACGATAATTGTTTCTAAAATATAATCAAATAATGTTCTATGTGGTAACAAAGACACACATTCAGAAATGAACCTAAAATATAAGGAAATGCAAAGCTTATTTAAATATAATATGGCATTAAAATTCTTCCCTTATAACACTCAATTAAATTTTCCCGCATTAATACCAAATTTACAGGAAACACGATAGTAATTATTTCCGTTCAAATATGTATCGCTAAATGCAAAGACATTTTTCAAAGGTTGATTTCGTAATTTCTATTTAACGCCTACCAGTTTTAAGATATTTTTTATTCCTATAGTAAGTAAATTACTGTGTATTTCTTGAAAATCTCTCTTTCCTATTGCATGGATACAAATCATGCTAATGTCTAGGTTTGTACCTCTGGCAAGCATGTGTTGTGCACACAGTTTAGGTTTCAAGAACCAAAATAAATAGTTAATGGTTGTGTGCACATGAACGCGGATAGCACCTTTTCAAATATTGGTACTTCTCAGTTATAAAATCACCAGTTGTCGTGCTTTTCAAAAACGAGATTTATGTTTGTCAGTCATAAATTAACTTCCACGATATTAGTGGACGCTGAAACATTTTCTCCGACTTGGTTGTTGAGTTGAGAGGTTTGGGCGGCTCTTCAACGACGAGTCTTCTGTCTTTTCATTCCGGCGCTGCTCCATACCCGCCTCGCCATCATCGGCTCTCAAGACCTCGATGTTAAGAGTCGCCCAAATCCCTTCACTTATTCACTCTTTGCAACGAGGTCTTGAGAGCCGACGAGAGTGAATTAGGTGAGAATGGAGCAGCGCTGGAATGCACGGACGGGGGAAAAGGGAGATCCCCGAGAAAATCCGCTGACCAGCGGCGTCGTCCGGCGCGATTCCCACTTGCGAAAATCCGAGAGTGGTCCGGCCGGGGTTTCAACGCGGTTCGCATTGGTGTGAGGCGAGCAGTCTAACCTCCGACTTGGTGGTCCAGAATTTCGAAATGCTGGAGATTAGTAGCGAATAGCTATAGAGTTATGAAAAAATATACTTTTGGGAACGGGAATTCCCTGAGAATAGAGGCCTTTGATATGCAACATCCGCTACGTTTAAAACATGAGAATTTCCACAGTTGTGATACTGAATAATATAAAGGCGTGACTTGTATTTTTTTTTGCTGTTGTATAAACTATGCACATAAATTATTGCCGGCTCGATCCGTACAATTTTATTCTTAAGTTAATCAAATTTTAAGTTTTGAATGTCACATTCAACTATTGTATGAGATTTTTAGCTGAGTGTTAAGGCACAATACAGTGCATGCAAGCGTTTCGTGAAGCATCCAGTCAATGGAGTGAATACCATATTCCTTTTTTACGTCTCTTTTTATTTTCAAAATGAGCCCCAATTACGCCAGCTTTTGCGCAAGGCAGACTTTAAAAAGTGTTAAAAGTAATAACACAACCACTTTATAATTGTCTAAAAACGGATGTTTTCTACAAATCAATACAATATATCCCAAATCGTGAGGTGAAGTTTCGGAATTGAAAACGGTAAATATAAACTATCAATATAAATAAAGCTGCAATGAAAAATTGCTTGAAAACATATAGTTTGCTGATAACGTATTATTAAACTCAAGATTTTATTATTTTTGCAGCATATTCGTGATCGAATGTGGCACAACTTCAGAAATACCTTACTTCAGTTATGAAAATATAAGTGATAAACCTGCCGTGTGAAAACTTTCGAGGGAAGTGAAGAGACAACTATACTAATATTATAATCATAACTCAATTTCTGGAGATGCAAGTCTTCGCTGTCACAAAGCGTCGAAAATTGCGTCGCGCATTCTATCCCAAAACGTAATAATTGCCAAGTGAAAGCTGCGTTCATTGCACATATTATAAACAGTAAAGGACATATACATGAATTCTAAACATCTCATATGTGCGTTAGGAAGACAATATTACAAGGCAAAGTACATTTATACATCGACGAAATGTGCATATCGCTGGGATTCCAGGTTCTTGAACCTTAAGTTGAATGCATTTCTAGCAGTTACACATGCTCTCCTTACAGCCGGACACAAATGCACTCCATACGCATGGCAATAATCAGCTCTAGGTGTTATAAGTATTAATCATTGGTCACTAACCCTTGTCTGTAGTGTCGCTTTCCTGCAGTGGAACCATGAACCTTCATAAGGCGTGTAATAGTGCTTTAGCGCCTTTAGGTGCCGCAACCTACACGACTCTACCGCGCAGTCAGTTGCCTATAAATAGAGGCTACTCGGCTCAGACTGACGCATTCTTACAGTACGCTAGACGCGCGTGTCTTCCGACGTTACCAGAACTACTTGTTTCTAACGTTCATTCTACAACCCCATAAATCTGTCATTTCAATTTACAGATAGCAAGTAAATAAACATCAAAGACCACCTCATGCTTGAAACATACCGTAGAGTGGCGCAAAGAGATTAGGGCGTTTGTTAACAACATGGTCTTGAGAGCCGATGAGAGAGAAGCGAGATGAATGTGGAGTAGCGCCGCAATGCAAGAGCGTAGGGAAAAGGAGAATCCCGAGAAAACCTGCAGACCAGCGACTTAGTTCGGCCCAATTCTCACGTGCGAAAGCCTGAGGGTGACACCGCCGGGAATCGAACCCGGTTAGCCTAAGTGGGAGGTGAGTGCTCTATTCGCTGTGCCACTGTGTCCTCGAAACGTAACGACGATATAAACAAATTTGGTGGGCTTTTATGAGAAATGCTGAAATGCTTATAAAGATACATCATTGCCATACTTCAGAATTTGTTGTTTGGGATTCGCAGAAATTTGGAGAAAGAAAACCAAAATAAAAATGCTAGAAATGCAAGAGTTTGTATAAGGATAACTCAGATATAAAAAAAAACAGAAAGTTTAATACTGGTTCACACCAGGATAAAGGTTTATCGAAGGAAATCCCGGGCTACTATGCTAACGTAAAAACTATCTGGTCACTGATGTCAACTCACAACGAA
Source organism: Clitarchus hookeri (assembly GCA_002778355.1). Taxonomy (NCBI): domain Eukaryota; kingdom Metazoa; phylum Arthropoda; class Insecta; order Phasmatodea; family Phasmatidae; genus Clitarchus; species Clitarchus hookeri. The sequence continues at coordinate 12,310 of NQII01005217.1, read as the reverse complement.
TAAGCAGCTAAACCTCGACTGTATAAAGGACAATAGTCCAGCGTGAATATCATTAAACTTGCTAATATATTCAGTTCCATACAACTTTATCAGAGGCTTGACCCACTAGACAGGATACGTAAAAAAAAAAAACCATAATTACATGAGATGAATATAGTAGATAGAAAGAGCATTATGAATTTTGTAATACTTCATAAATGGTGGTTGTGTGAACATTTGTTAAGTAAGGATGAGTGTATATTGCTGCACAGAAATTGTGCTCGAGTAGATACTGAGCATGTGTGTCTATATAAATAAAATACCTAAACAAAATTCAGAGGAACGTCCGCTTTGGAAAGTCTCGATAATGCCTACTGAAAAATTATATCCTCAAAATTGGCATAAGCCAGATGCATTAGAAACAAGATTTTTCAAAGAATCTGATTCACGCCGTATTATTTAAGTAAATAATAAAAATTAATTGTTGTATGTCATATATAATTTTCTTTTAAAATACAAAGTGGCGATAATTATGATCTGAATAACCGGTTGTATGTTGTGTTGTGTTAAAATTTGTTTGCAGAAAACGGTTACTGGGTTTGGTGGGTACTGTATGCAGTCAAAATGATTTGGAGTGAAGNTGTTTGCAGAAAACGGTTACTGGGTTTGGTGGGTACTGTATGCAGTCAAAATGATTTGGAGTGAAGTATTTCAGCTTTTAGAAAAAAAACCTACCTGAACTAAAGTTTACATTCGTCTCCTTTAATGGAGCAGGGGGTTTTTTTTTAACAATACATCGGTGTTTACTATGATAAACGTTAAACATAGTGTTTCGCGGTACAAGTTTATATCTTNAATTTTCCTTTAAAATACAAAGTGGCGATAATTATGATCTGAATAACCGGTTGTATGTTGTGTTGTGTTAAAATTTTTTTGCAGAAAACGGTTACTGGGTTTGGTGGGTACTGTATGCAGTCAAAATGATTTGGAGTGAAGTATTTCAGCTTTTAGAAAAAAAACCTACCTGAACTAAAGTTTACATTCGTCTCCTTTAATGGAGCAGGGGGTTTTTTTTAACAATACATCGGTGTTTACTATGATAAACGTTAAACATAGTGTTTCGCGGTACAAGTTTATATCTTACTTGGTGCAAAGAATGGGAGAGGTAATAAAAGTATTATACATAATATAGTCGAACAAAATGCTTCAGTGCAAAAGGACATAACTATCATTTGAAAACTCGAACTTGTGCCTTTTCATCAATCAATCAGTCATTCCCATTTTAAATTTTGTAAGTTTTCGCGAAGATTCTGGCAAGTAATATTAGTTGGGCAAAACTGGCGGCTTTAGAGGGTATGACGACATGCTGTACGGAAACGTCTTTTAAAACACTGGATTCACAGAAAACTTTCTTTCGCATATGGCGGCAGAACTAAATCTCAATTTGCGGACATTAGTCTGACTTTTTTCCATTTGCCGATAATGTTTTGGCTCTGCTTTAAGTACTCCTGATACAGAAACTTTAACTGCAGAGTATATAAGGTCTTACAATGCGATGAAACTAGTAAGCGTAATTACCAAACAGTAGAAACTAATGGAATCGTGGTTTGTAATGATATATAAATTTGTAAATGAGTTCTATCGTGCTAATGAATGATGATGCAAATTTTTTACCTATCCACAGCCAAGTACATAACATCTAATGTTAACACTACTTGAAAAGGGTCGCTTTTGTAGATTGATTTGCGCAAAGCACCGGCCTCTCAGCTCTGCGATCCGGGCTAGATTCATGACATGTTAACTTCCGTTTTTCGTATGTGTACAACATGGCGGACGTTGACGTTAGCCAGGCAGTTTTTTTAAGGGTAGTTATGTTTACTGTAAATTTACACTCCGTCACTTCTCCGCCAACATTTCACTTCGCCATACGAGGTGATAGAGTGGTAACAGATATTCCGGACAACCTGCTTGCGATCTCGATTTTCAATGGTTCTCCGAACTCATATCAGACATGTTAATCCAGGAGGGGCTTTATTCTAAGTTGTTTATTTTACAACTCGGTTCTGGATTTTTTATAAGCTACTAGCGGTGAAGTACAAAGCATATCTCAAATACAGTATGTGACAGAATTTCATTTCTTAGTTTATATACAGTTGTTTGTTAACATTTTTTTTTATTTTACCGTGACAGTTGTTCTGTCAAAACCTCGTTTTGTTTATGTTTATTTGCCGCTGGTTTGTTATGTTTTTTATTTCTGTCCTTCATATATTTCATAAAGTTAAATTACATTTTGTCACCAGTGTTTATTTCAATTATTAATGTTCAACTATGTATTGAAAAAATCACTGCAATGCATGTTAATGTTTGACGTCTTGCTTTGTCTATGTATGTCAGTCTATTTATAATTTCCCTGGCCAAATATTTGAATGTATGCAGGTATGTATTGCTATTCATGAACTTTATTATTGTAAAAGAATTCTCGTCTTCGGTTTGGTCTCAATTAAAATGCAGTAATTCATCAGAACGACAATGCATCACTTAACAATTTTACCACCGCATCTTCGTGATTTTGAAGTGACTCTGGGTTCTAAAGATGGGATTAATGTAATTTGACAAGGGGGAATGAAGATGTATCCCTTGAACCGGTATTTATTTGTGAAAGTTATATTAAAAATTTGAGTGTTCTAGCCAGTCTACAAAGGANGATGTATCCCTTGAACCGGTATTTATTTGTGAAAGTTATATTAAAAATTTGAGTGTTCTAGCCAGTCTACAAAGGATCACAAAACGGTATCTTTCAACTAGTTATGTTAATTGGGCTGCTCTATTCAGCTATGATTTTCGGTGGCATACCAAGCTCAGAAGCAATTATGTTGGTTTTGTTAAAAAAATATGAGCATAATATTATTGGCGTGAAAAGTACACTTACTGCCCAGAGGCCCATATTCTATCATGTTATGTCACGGCCAGTCGTAAAATGAGTCATAAAAAAAATGTGTTTAAATTTTCATAAATAAAATGCTGAAAGGAAATTTTTTTTTCCGAATTAATGCCTGCATGTTGAAGTATGTTGTATGACACAAAATAAATTTGCTCAGCATCAGTAATAATGATTATTTTAATTAAAACTTAATGTTGGCAAGCCATCACATGTTACTTAAGAAATTGCTTTTTAATTTTTCCCATAGTCAGTATTTACCAGATTATGATTTGGTTCGGTGAAATATATTAGTATTGTGTGAAAATAATGGTTTCTTTATCGTTTTCCACTTAACATGATTTCTATTATTTTGGATTTCCGTAAAAACAATGTGTTGCAATTTGAACGTGTTTGTTGCAAGACAAATGAACTATTGTACAGTAAGGCGCAAAACTGACAATTTTATTAGTTAGTATGCAAATTTGCCATGTAATTCCTTTTGGAGAAGGTATTCATTATTCTGAGTCCTGTGCCAGTTATCTATTCTATCCTGAGCATTATTTTATAATATATAAGTCATCTTGTACTTCCAATGTTGTGTATTGTGTATTAATGATGTATCTTGTGGTCAGGTTAATATTTTGTGTATTCTATTTCTTATATCTAACTAGCTCTGCCCACGGCTCCACTCGCGTGGAATACAGAACGATTTTTTAGGTTGTTTTTAAAATAAATAATAGAAATTAAAATTCGCGGCGGACTCGCAATAAATACACGTACATTCTCGAACGTGATTAGTTTGTTACTAACGACGCGAGCCGACTGANGACGCGTTGGCTCTCCACGTCCGCGTACGGTCAACCGACTCGCGAAAAATTACTTTTTCACAAAGCATTTGATTTCTCTTAAAGTATAGGCGTGAACTGGTTTAGACAGCGTATTGCAAGAGAGCGCGCTGGCGGCAAACTTTTTTCCGACTTGATTCACTATTACGTCACTGCTCATTCCTTATGTTACTTTACGTATCAAAATATATAAAAAAAACCTGGCCAGAGAACACAGCTATGTATTTAAAAAACAAGTAAATCGGATAAGTGGTTCTCGAGTGATAAGCGCACTAACAGCAAGACAGACAGAGAGCCGTTGAGTTTTATAATATGTATCGATTATACACATCCCTACCTACTATGAGATTCCTAAACGCAATACTTACAATACTTACAAACTCCAGTGTTGATGTATTATACACTATAGTTGAGTAACCACATTTTACTACCTCTGTCCTGTAAAACTTTATGTGTTAGAATTGCACCGCGAACAAACGCACATACAAGTAAATATTTGAAAAAAAAAATCACTGCCAGGTAATTTCATACACGCAGTCGAATCACATATTTATGATCACCTGCTATAAGTGCCAACAGCAGCGCATATTCCATGACGTATGCCCTTGGCGTGGGCTGATGAAGCGGGTGTATAAGGCTGGGAGTTCGCATTGCACTTCCTGCTGTCATCGGTAAGGTGACGGAATTCACCTGTTTTCAGAGAGACTCCGCATCTCCCTGCCCGTGAGCGGTGGCCCTGGTGGTCGGGCATGAGTAAACCCACTAGTGTCATGGCAAATAAGTGGGAGCACCGGATGAACGGATTAGCCCCATCAGTGGTTCTCACTGGTATACTGATCACTGGAGGTTGGAATCGTGCTGGCAGTGGTTAACTCAGTATGCTGTAGGAGGCTTGATGAGATTCCCCCTCTTGTTGAAGAGCCGGGCGGTGAGCAGGCATCTCCTCCGGTAGCGTACCACGATCACGCTAGGGGTTGGCTAGTTCCTGGCTGGACCACACACTTGGTAATCTGAGCACGAGGATCTCAGGCCTTGTGGTAGGACATGCTCAGCAGGATCTTATGCATCAGATTGGGGCTTGGGTCTGGTCAACTTGGGTGAGCGCTGGTCATGTCTGCGTTGAGAGGGCGCGATCCCTCTTCCCTGCCGATTGGGCGGCCGGGGCGTGGTGTGACCGAAATGGCTAAGAGCGCCACGTTAAAATAGAAAAATATCGTTGTAATGGCTGTATCATACTCGTAACTGTCATGGGTAAGGGAAGCGTTCTAACCCGGTTGCAAAAGGGGATGATCATCGGCTTTAAGACCAAGGGGGTCAGCATTTCGGAAACAGCGACATTTGTGATCTGTGCTTCTGTTGTAAATATGTATCATGAGTGGACGAATGGCACCATTGTGAATAACTGTAGTGAAACTGCAGAGCTCCACGTATCATTGATGTCCGCTGTGAACGTCGACTACAACGGTGCGTGAAGGCAAACCGACAGGTTACAGTGGAACAGCTCACCGTCCAAATGAACCAGGGGGCATCCAGACACGTGTCTATCGCAACAGTTAACCAATCCTACCGCGAATGGGGCTCCGGATTATACGTAAGGTGACTGCAGACATGCTTACACAGATGCATCGATGAAAACAACCGGAATTTGCTCGACAGTATGACGACTGGACCGCTGCTGATTGGCGACTGGTAGTCTTCTCCGACGAGTCACATTGTCAGCTGCATAGAACGGATGGACGTTAGCGTGTCCAGCGAGAAACATCGGTGAACCGTCACCCTGCATCCATTTCTGGACTAACACAAGGCGGTGGGGGCAGTGATATGGTCTGAGGAATGTTCTAGTGGTATTCTCTAGGTCCCGACATCCGCGTGGAAGGCACTCTTGATCGATTTGGTTATGTATACATCTTCGGCGATCACGTCCATCCGTACATGATGATTGTCTTTCCTCGGGAGGAAGGGCTATCCCAGCACGATAATGCGCCTTTTCGCATTGCTAGAAGTCTACACACGTGGCTGGAAGAGCACTATCGAGACTTTACAGTTCTTCGCTGGCCCCCAAACAGCCTCGATCTCAATCCAATTGAACACACGTGGGACCACCTCGATCACCGTGTTCGCCACTTGCATCCTCTGCCACTTACCCTTCATTAGTTGTGGGACGCACTGCAGACAGCATGGTTCCAGATACCCGTGGAGACCTATCAGCACTTGACTGAGTTACTGCCAGCTCGTCTCGTTGCTGTCCGTGCGGCGAAGTGTGGTTACTCTGGATACTAGCAGGTGGTCATAATAATGTAACTCAACTGTGTATGTTAACGTACACAGTAGCATATAGGCTACCAGTTAAGTAGGCAGTAAATTAATTGAATATATTTCCTGTATTTAACGTTTCATGGTGAGTATAATATTTCATTTGTGCCAAATAAGGCTTGCGGGTTTTTACTTTACATACAATAGAATGTTAATGGACATATTGGATACACATTATATGTTATGACTGATGTACGAGTAGAATCATTAAGTACAGGACTATGGAAATTTTACACATTAAAGAATAATATTATATTAAGAGTAAATATGGCCATAAAGAGTCTTTACATATATATCATTTCACTTCCGAGGAAGCTGAATACCTCGTTGGTAATCGCGTTCCTAATCGCACCACTCAACTCAACCAAACCACCTGGCTACAAAATTCGAAGCTGTGGTGACAAAACTGTACATAAACGCATCTCCTCACAGGATATACATCCCAGCAGGACGGCCGGCACGCCCGGGAATCGTCCGTGCAAGCGGTCGAAACACCGCGGATTACCTTACATTCCAAATTAGCCCTGAGCGCATTTCGATGTCACCCGGCGAGAAAATAAAAACAACAACCCCAACCACACACGCACGCACAAACCCCTGGGAGAGCCGCGATTTGGCGCGCCCGGCGGCAGATCGTTTCGCCGCGTCACGGTTGGCAGCGCTGCTGTTAATGTTGTCGGCCGTGCGCGCCTCGCCCGGGGATTTTAAATCCATTACACGGTGCCGCGAGCACGGATGCGTTGTCGCGTGAAAGGGGGTTGGTAGGGCGGCGTGGGGCGTGATAACTGAACGAAAGACACGGCGAGCGGAATTAACTCGCAGTTTCATTATGTGGCGGCGGATAAATATTGCCATAAATTTCATTGCGCGTTAAACGAAGGAAGGACACGCTGTTCCACTTCGACGGCGCGATATTTATGTAGTTGAGTATAAAAGAAGCGTAAGCAATGTGTTTTTGAGACAATTGTTAAATACAGGAAAGTTATTTAAACGTAATTCTGGCGTTCCAAACGCATCAAGCGTACAGGGAGATGCGAAAATGTCATGTATTCCAGTGGTAACAGGGCCAGACCCCTCAATCCGTTGTATACTCATTGGCTTGATGATCCAGGTTTACCCATTATTAAGTACCATGGGATTAGTTCCTTATTTTCTTGCAGGTTTATTATTTCGTCAAGGTCGGGAGATAGAAACTGCGATACAATTTGAAAAGAAATCCTATTTTACAAGGGTCTGACAGCTACCTTGTTCTCAAATTAATTCGGGGAAAATATTAGATGTCAGTGCATACGGCAACAACAGCTTTTACTTAACGGCTAATTTCCGTTTTTTTTATCAAAGTAATTAATTAATTAAAAAAATATGAATTATGTTTACATTATCTTAAATCAGCAGTAGTCCTTGCCTTAAACGAATTTTCCGAAATCAGGCCAAAAAAATTGTTTCATCACACTCTTCATAGACGCGCATACTCTTGAGGTTTGTGAACATGCCATTATTTCGATCTTATTTCCCTAGAAATATTTCAAAGAAGGGCAACTGTATGTTTTATATATTGTGAAGGAAACCACAAAGTGTGCAGTAATTTTATTGCAAGAACCATAACAGAATTATTTATTCTTTGAGGAAAGTGGATATTATGGATAGCGTAGTTCCCCTGGAACACTGGATGTCTCTAAAGGAACAAATTTACGATATCATGAGATTGCTTTGCAAAGTGTAAAACTGGAAGTTTGTAACCAAGTCGGTCATGTGCTGCTCAATTGTTCGTTTAAAGCAGCAGATGTGACGATGTGAAAATACGATATGCAGGGAATAATAATAGAGGACCGAAATTTATGTAAAGGGTCGTGCTACAGAATATTTTAAATAAACATAATTAACGAGCTATAAATGTTTAAAAGCTACTTGTTTGATTACAGTTTTATTTGATGAGCGGCTTACTCAGGAAAAAATATTATTTTTACTTATGACTGTTATATATATAGTTATGTGATAAAAAATTGGAAATAAGTTTTTATTTCATAATAAGAAAATATGTTTCTTTCCAGGTCACAAATACGGCGTGTTATTTACCCTTGGTGTTTATTCTATAATATTTTAAAAATTGTTTTTTTTCAGTTGGCGAAGGAGACGTATTGGTTAAAACGATATTAGAGCTCTATCAGGGCAATTTTAAAGCTAGATGTATCCATGAATAGATTACATACACCCCATCTATCAGAGAATATTTCCCAATTCACTTATTCACTAAAAATTCACCCATTCAAACAATACACGTTTACAATTGGTCAGAACTCTTAAGGAGTGTAAAGTTAAAATCAACCAGTCACACAAGTCTAAAGATGTACAACGGTTTTAAGTCTACTCAAATACTGACACAAAATGCGTAAAGGCCTCGTTCTATAACGAAACAATTGACCACAGTTATAAAACATATGGATCAAGTTGTCTACCCTCTAGATGCTAACTCAAGTAAATAAATAATTCTTAAATAAAACTGTCTTATCTACGATTATATGAAATTTACTTAATACCATTAACCCGGACTACATTGTACCTGCAGGGTTAACTTTGCACCACTCAAAATTTTGGCTTTGGTGCAATTTGCCGAAGAAACAGAGTGATTACGATTGCATAGAGATGGCGTACGCGTATGTCCAGTAGCGCCCTCTCGTGCGTGACAGGCAAGGTCAGTGTTACGCCAAGCTCACTCAGTGAAGAGCCGTCCAAGTGCCAGTATACCAGCATGAGAGTGAGTTCAAACGGGGCAGAATGATCGGTCTCCGGGAAACGGGTTTGTCATACCGTGAAATTTCTACTAGTACAGGGCATGCTGCTACAACAGTGATGCGTGTGTGGAACCGGTGGATAAAAGAGGGCCATACGCAGCGACGAGCGGGTACTGGACCACGCAATGTGACCACAGTACGGCATGACCGCCATCTTGACCACGTGGCTGTAATGGAACGCACAGCATCGTTCACAGTGTTGACTCGACACGGGAGCATTGCAATGGGCGTGGGTGGACCTGTCTGCGTCGATGATTCTACGCCGTCTACTGCGGGATGGCCTGGAAGCACGCATGCCATTGCGTCGGCTTCCACTGTCCAGGAACCACAAACGCCTCAGACTGCAATGGGTACGAGAACGCCGTCGCTGGCGTGCTGAGTAGCAAAATGTAGTTTTTTTTCTGACGAGTCCCGCTTCAACCTGCCCTACAGTGATGGCCGCATACGTGTTATACGCTACCGTGGTGACCGCAATCTGGCAGCCTACATTGTGGAGTGGCATAGCGGACAAATGCCAAAATGTGATGGTTTGGGGCGCCATTGGATACAACATGCGATCGCAACTCCTACGTAGTAAGGGCAAGCTGAACAGCAACTGCTACATCAGGGATGTTTTAGAGCCCGAGGTACTGTCCTCCTTCAGGTAACACTGATGACACCTTTCACCTATATGTTTTCTGATTGATCTTCCTTCAGTGAACCGTTTGAAAATAGTTTTTATGTCAGAATATTAATGGTACCTTCCTAATGTTATTGAAACTGCTCGAAATTATTGCTATAAAGTGGTGCTCCTGGGCAATTCAGGCAAGTATATGAATGTTCTGTTTTTAAAGAACAAAACATAGAATTTTATAATTATACGTTCAGAATTAATTTAGGGTAAGTAGAGAGTAGAAAACCGTATAAGATTTCATTGAGAATATTCGAGTGTGCGTTATACGGAATACTGAGACCTCTATCAAATAGTAACGCGCGCGTAAGAAAGCGATTTGGGGTTCATACCGAGTAATTTTATCTTCCTATTTTAGGCTTTCATTTAGGCCATTCAGCTGCATTACCCGCTGCTCTGAATGTGTAGTGTAGGAAGGAAATGCACTTCTTGAATTATACAGAGTGTAGGTCACAGCCCAGTCCAGGCAGGTTCTTCCCTGTCGGTTATCTGAATTTTGGACATTTATACATATCTGGTTTGCTAATCATAATGTCTTAAGGCATCAAGCGAGTATTTAGAATGTTGTGAGAATAAATCATACGCTAGGTCAACATAAGTAAAGGATGGATCAAAGTATTACTGGTTAGAAACATTTAAATCCATAAATGTATTCGAATTTTTACGTTTTAAAATTTACTGGCTCAATATTTAACCATTTAAATAAATTCCGCTATACGTTAGTCAGTAAATGAATGAATTTTTATTGTTCTTGACTGTAAAACCTTTTGCTGCCCACACTGTCTTTAATTCTAACAAGAATGCGTTTCTTTTCGAGATAAGAAAAAGAATAAAACAAGTATAAGTAGCCATCAAAATTATGCTCTAAAATAACAGCTACAAAGAACAGATCCATTTCCGCTTTGCTGACGCCATCATATATTCAAGGGGCGCAGGATAAATTTTACCCTTCAACGCGAGGTGGCAAACTAACAGAGAAGTAATTTAAACAGTAGTTCCTTCTCCACGGCGAAATTCTCCGCGGTATCTCGCTCTCGGAGCAATTTGAGGACATTATTTATTAATAAGTTTCGCGTTAACTGAAAAGTGGACTCGCCGAGGGAGCTGCAATCGTGTGAATTTTTCATCCCGAAAACGTTATTTCCATTTTTAATCAGGCTCGGGAGTTGGAGCCGGTCTCATATCTGCTGGCTGGGGGCCGGAGTGTGTGTTGTGGGAAGGGTTT
>NQII01005216.1:112673-166371 GCA_002778355.1 Clitarchus hookeri | reverse complement strand
AATAACATAGTATGCTATTAAGAGAAACAATTCTCTGCAATTTTATAAAAGAGCCCCAAATGAAAAATATTTAGGTTTTATGCCATATCTCGTGAACCAAACAACCGATCCCCACCAAATTTTACTCGCAAGAAGTGCTACTGTTGAGTATGTAATCATTCATGTTTTAGGTGCAGCAAGCTTTTTTAATGGCAGGTATATAGAAAGCATATTTCAGCATTTTATTTTATAAATAAATTCAACAAAATTCAACCAAATTTTGTACACTAATAGTATACATGAGAATCATTGATTATGCATACAAAGATCCTCTTTTGCCTGTTATTTCGCAAAATAGTGCCANCTAATAGTATACATGAGAATCATTGATTATGCATACAAAGATCCTCTTTTGCCTGTTATTTCGCAAAATAGTGCCAGGTGAGAAAACGGAACATTTTGCTATATTTCCGGAACAATTCAAGTAATTTACACCAAATTTTGTACACCACTAGTGCTACACAATACCATGTAAACTTACGCGATTTAAGTGGGGTGAGGCATTTGTTTTCAAAATGGCGGTCAAGTGAATATTATGATAAGTTTCAACCAAATCCATCANGAATATTATGATAAGTTTCAACCAAATCCATCAAAAATTTCTGTGCTAACTGTATCTAATACAAAAATCTTTTTTTGGTGATTTTTTAAATTAGCACTAAATATGGAAAAAAAAGAAAAAAAAGTTTTTATGCCACATCTTAGGGTGCAATTAACAAATTTCCACCAAATTCGTCATTCAAGTAGCGCTACGNAAAAAAAGTTTTTATGCCACATCTTAGGGTGCAATTAACAAATTTCCACCAAATTCGTCATTCAAGTAGCGCTACGGTAGGCCATGTAAACATACGTGTGTTAAGTGGCTGAGACACTTATTTTAAAAATGATGGCCTTGTAAATATTTCAGGTTAGTAAACTCTATCATATAAAACGTTAGACTGAATACATCAAAAGTTTATGCTGCGAATCCTACCTCCATAATGCAGTTGATTGCACGCTAGTTTATAGTACGAGGTTTTCTAAGTTTGAGTCACGGGTAAGGCACGTGTGTATTAGTAATTTTCTCACTATTGTTGCATATGTTTCTGGTTTCATCTGTTATGATATTGCTGTCAACGAGGAGTCGAGGCCCACCTAGCATCTAATTTTTAAAGAACATCATTTTAAAAATGATTTTAACCCATGAAAATGAAAGTAGGCTCATAAGTAATATCAGCACCTTCTTGTTTTAATTTTGATAATGTGAAATATTTATTAAAACTATTGTCATTTCCTGATTCCCGCATGATTTTACTTTTTTAAAGTGGGCCGCGATGGTGTGGTAGTCTACTACTCGTTTCCCACCATGGTGAGCCGTGTTTGATTTCCGGCAGGATCAACTGGATTTTCGCATGTGGGAAACGTGGCAACGTTGACCNGGATTTTCGCATGTGGGAAACGTGGCAACGTTGACCGGCTGGTTTTCTAGGGGCACTCTCGTATCTCCATCCTCACAACATTTCACCCTCTGCGCTCAACACTGCAGTGTTAAGNCTCCATCCTCACAACATTTCACCCTCTGCGCTCAACACTGCAGTGTTGCCTATGGGCAAAATACTAATTTTTATATCTCTGCGTGGAGACGTTCGTATTTTCGTATTTCACAGACTTTGTCCCATTTGGCTCTGAATTCCCTGTTTTATTAATACCGCTCGTCAACATTCGGGCTAGTTAAAGAGTAAGGTGACTCTTTTCTGGCTGAAATGCATGTAGAATTCAAGAAGCGTTTTAGGACGAAGTGAACGTACACAAAAAATTACATTGAAATACGAGTTTATCATGTCTGCTGGTGAACAGTTAAGTTAAAATATTCTCCGTCTGCATGATGGAACTCTGCATAATGTTGTCATTTGGTAGTTTTTGCTATAGATCGAATGACCATTTGTATTGATTAAGAAATAAAGTAACTTTTAAGCTCATTATTGAATACCCGCGAAGATCAGCTAATTTAAANACCATTTGTATTGATTAAGAAATAAAGTAACTTTTAAGCTCATTATTGAATACCCGCGAAGATCAGCTAATTTAAAAGCAACTCCTAGAATAATGTTTTGTTAATGATATATATAGAAATTAATTTTGTGTAATAATTAGCTAACTTCGNAAAAGCAACTCCTAGAATAATGTTTTGTTAATGATATATATAGAAATTAATTTTGTGTAATAATTAGCTAACTTCGTCCTTTTAGAAAAACATTCACTTGAATTTCTTCGGACATTTATACACCGGCACTGTGCATCGAATATATGTATTATACTTATATGTTATGACTTTACAGCGAAATAGTATAAAGTGGCATTAATTGATATGCTGTACTTTGTAGTTTATTTGTCTAAATGAAAGTTTTTGGAACATCGAAAATATAATTAGGACATACGACTGAACTGTAAGTAACGACTCTGAAACAAAATGTGAAACAATAAAATGGAACATTTCAGCTGCAGTCCTGACAATACCTTGTAATAGTATTACGCTGGCGGTTTCAATGTTCTCTCTCAGCAGAAAGAGAATGTGGAATAATGACTGTAAGTGACATTGAATGACGAGAACTAACTGCACAACAGCATTCGTAGCTACTGTAAACCTCTTGAGGTCAACTTGTCGGCCATAAAGTATTTTTGTGTTATTTTTGTAACATGTGCAATTTTATCGCGTGTTCTGATCAATTGGTTTTTAATTTATATGTTACTAGAAACCAGTTCTCGAGGATGAAATTATTGTTCATTTAAGCANTTCTGATCAATTGGTTTTTAATTTATATGTTACTAGAAACAAGTTCTCGAGGATGAAATTATTGTTCATTTAAGCAAGGTGTAACATTTTAAGCCTACTTTCCGAAGGAAAGGAAGGCTTATGAGATCACTTTCCTGTCTGTATGTGTGTATGTGTGTGCATCTGTGGGCGTGTGTGTCCCCCGCTTTCAATTTTTGAAGGCGTNACTTTCCTGTCTGTATGTGTGTATGTGTGTGCATCTGTGGGCGTGTGTGTCCCCCGCTTTCAATTTTTGAAGGCGTTGACCGAATTTGACCAACCTCAGTACATATATAGTGCTTGGTAAGGACACCTGACGTTTATAGTTTTCAACAACGCCAGGCACTTACTTTCGAAATGGTGGTCATTTTAATATTTTTTGTGATATGTTATATTTCGGGAACATTCATCCTATTTAAAAAAAAATTTGTATGCTGACAAAGCATTGTGTAAGCATTAAATTTTAAAATTTATAATTTGTTATTCCGCCATTATGAAATATGGCGCCAAATTAAAAATAAATATTTTACATTTTAACTCGAAAATTATCAAAGCAATTTTCACCCAATTTGGCATGAGTGTAATACTATGACAGTCAAGGTAGACAGAAAAAGTGTAATGTTGTGCCAACAGTATTAATGTTTCTACAACATGAACTTTTTGTTATCTGTGAGCCATCAGTAACTAATGTTGCACTTAATATAATGTTAAGCTATTATTGTTACTTTAACATTAAGTACTTTTGTGAAAACATTGCCTCCTTACTCTACTGGCAACATTAAGGTGGTGTTTTTATTTCGTTAAAAAAAAAAATTATTTTGCTGCAACTGCCACTAATTACAATTATCATATAATATTATAGACACTCATATGCAATTTACTTGATTTGATAGTCCACGGTAGGAATAAAATTATCAATAATAAATTCCCTACCAGCAGAGGCGGAGGAGTCGTGTGTCTACCTATGTGTCTGGCTATCGCTACAAGCATTTTTTGCTGCCTATAAAANCCAGCAGAGGCGGAGGAGTCGTGTGTCTACCTATGTGTCTGGCTATCGCTACAAGCATTTTTTGCTGCCTATAAAAATGACAGTGATGCAAGTAATGCGATCATGAGCAACCGACCATTGCAAGTCTATGTTTTTATTCCTGTTGCCATACAGCAAAAAATATCATTTTACTATGTAAATCGCACACATTTCACTTATCTCAGTTTGAAACTGAAATTTCAATCTGTAATTACCAGGAACTTGCAATTATGGAGGTTGTCATGCGTAAAAACAATAAAATGTATGTACAGCACACAACAAAAATTGCATTGTATTTACTTGTCTATACAATGGCATTTGAAAGGAATGGTTATGTGTAAAATCGATGAAAATGGGATTGAAAAGGAATAATATTTTTTAACGATTAGTGAAATTTTCATCTTATCGTTTACGCAATTTATGGAGAAAAAAAATAATTTTCTGTAAGTTTTCCTCAAACTCACTTTCTTCATAGAGCTGCAACTAACTGCACAACAAATGCACAGCTTACCAAACTATACTAGAACAACTGTCATAATTTAAAAGAAGATAAGTTGTATTTCTTTTATTGATTGTATTATGTGTGATAGATTAATGTACGCATTCAATTAAAGTCATAGTATTATAGCATAAAAGTATTGTAAACGTATTTTATATCTGATTTGACAAACATAAAGTGACCAAATACATATATACTCTTTTTCAAAGAGAAACTGAATACGCGTTATTTTCATTTCGAGCTGCAATATTTTGTCCACTGGAAGAAAATACGTCGAATAGTGCGCATGAACAGCCTGACTGTACGGAAATTGTCGGACAAGCATTTCAAGTTACTGTACTTTGTTACTAGGGGTAAGGGACTGGATGGGGGTTACGCAAACTGATTAGTCCGGCCAGCACAAGTCTCGCTACTCGTTCTGCAGTCCGGTTCAGGTGCATGGCTGCCAGGTGTGTTGCGATCTAATGCTTGCAGGCTTTACAGTGGTTGTGCGATCAAAGTAAAAGAATGTGGATACACCAGAAGCGTCCAGTCGAAAAAGGCACTAGGTTTCCCTTCAAGAAAAAAGAAAAACATAAGTGGCTTACACCTAAATATCCTATAGAAACACCGGTAAGGTAGAACATAATAATTGGTATTATACACAATTATTTTTAAAAAAGTGTGTGTTTGTCTGCGCACACGTGTGCACGAGAGAGAGGGAGAAAAAAGGGCGTGGGAAATGGAGCTTTCACGTTAGCGTGTATATATACTCTCTCTCTCACAAACACACATAGAAGAGTTGAAGCCTTACTGTTGGTGTTGGATATGTATGTATTTCTTACCCCAGTTGTATTGTAGTTTATCCGTGCAATATCGCAGTAGCACACCAGGGTCATTAATAACAGGGCCGACAAATCTACCAACTTCGTGAGTTAGGACCGGGCAAGGCATGCGTACATGAAGATATAACTAGTGAGTTAACGAGTGAAATAAAAACCTTTTTAATGCAGATGTAACTGGAAAGTAATTTCACTAATACTGTTNAACTAGTGAGTTAACGAGTGAAATAAAAACCTTTTTAATGCAGATGTAACTGGAAAGTAATTTCACTAATACTGTTAGTTTGTATTTTTTTATGATTAAGTGATAGTGTTAACGGTAAAGTAATCACTTTTGGAAAAAAATGATCTGTCCTTAACTGCACTATATTTAAGAAGACACATTGTGACTGGTATGGTCTCTGTAGAGTTGGGAATCAGTTAAGATAAATAGTTCCATATTTCAACGTCGAATCACATGTGTAACATTTGAATCAGCGGAAAGTGATTTTTAATTTGCTTTATGCGCGTAAGTATACGAGTAAACATGTTAGCAACATATACAACCGCGTACCATTTTCCCAGTTAAACTTGACTAATACATGAATAAAGTGATGAGGTCTATGACATTGCCGATTTTTAATATGCACATAAAAAAATATCCTAAGAAGGTATTTCAAAAACCAACACGGTGCGTGTATTCCGCCGACATTGTTAAACGTGGGCAGAAAAAGAACGAAATGCTTTTTATAATGGAACGTTTCGCCCATCCGTAAGTCCTGATTAAAATATGCTGTCCCCATCCATTCTCACAGTCAGACAAAAGTCCCGGATATCAGTAAATATAAAGAGAGAAAGGAAGTATACAGAAATANCCAGCAGAGGCGGAGGAGTCGTGTGTCTACCTATGTGTCTGGCTATCGCTACAAGCATTTTTTGCTGCCTATAAAATGACAGTGATGAAAGTAATGCGATCATGAGCAACCGACCATTGCAAGTCTATGTTTTTATGCCTGTTGCCATACAGCAAAAAATATCATTTTACTATGTAAATCGCACACATTTCACTCATCTCAGTTTGAAACTGAAATTTCAATCTGTAATTACCAGGAACTTGCAATTATGGAGGTTGTCATGCGTAAAAACAATAAAATGTAGGTACAGCACACAACAAAAATTGCATTGTATGTACTTGTCTATACAATGGCATTTGAAAGGAATGGTTATGTGTAAAATCGATGAAAATGGGATTGAAAAGGAATAATATTTTTTAACGATTAGTGAAATTTTCATCTTATCGTTTACGCAATTTATGGAGAAAAAAAATAATTTTCTGTAAGTTTTCCTCAAACTCACTTTCTTCATAGAGCTGCAACTAACTGCACAACAAATGCACAGCTTACCAAACTATACTAGAACAACTGTCATAATTTAAAAGAAGATAAGTTGTATTTCTTTTATTGATTGTATTATGTGTGATAGATTAATGTACGCATTCAATTAAAGTCATAGTATTATAGCATAAAAGTATTGTAAACGTATTTTATATCTGATTTGACAAACATAAAGTGACCAAATACATATATACTCTTTTTCAAAGAGAAACTGAATACGCGTTATTTTCATTTCGAGCTGCAATCTTTTGTCCACTGGAAGAAAATACGTCGAATAGTGCGCATGAACAGCCTGACTGTACGTAAATTGTCGGACAAGCATTTGAAGTTACTGTACTTTGTTACTAGGGTAAGGGACTGGATGGGGGTTACGCACACTGATTAGTCCGGCCAGCACAAGTCTCGCTACTCGTTCTGCAGTCCGGTTCAGGTGCATGGCTGCCAGGTGTGTTGCGATCTAATGCTTGCAGGCTTTACAGTGGTTGTGCGATCAAAGTAAAAGAATGTGGATACACCAGAAGCGTCCAGTCGAAAAAGGCACTAGGTTTCCCTTCAAGAAAAAAGAAAAACATAAGTGGCTTACACCTAAATATCCTATAGAAACACCGGTAAGGTACAACATAATACTTGGTATTATACACAATTATTTTTAAAAAAAGTGTGTGTTTGTATGCGCACACGTGTGCACGAGAGAGAGGGAGAAAAAAGGGCGTGGGAAATGGTGCTTTCACGTTAGCGTGTATATATACTCTCTCTCTCACAAACACACAGAGAAGAGTTGAAGCCTTACTGCTGGTGTTGGATATGTATGTATTTCTTACCCCAGTTGTATTGTAGTTTATCCGTGCAATATCGCAGCAGCACACCAGGGTCATTCATAACAGGGCCGACAAATCTAGCAACTTCGTGAGTTAGGACCGGGCAAGGCATGCGTACATGAAGTTATAACTAGTGAGTTAATGAGTGAAATAAAAACCTTTGTAATGCAGATGTAACTGGAAAGTAATTTCACTAATATTGTTAGTTTGTTATTATTTTATGATTAAGTGATAGTGTTAATGGTAAAGTAATCACTTTTGGAAAAAAAAATTCTCTGTCCTTAACTGCACTATATTTAAGAAGACACATTGTGACTGGTATGGTCTCTGTAGAGTTGGGAATGAGTTAAGATAAATAGTTCCATATTTCAACGTCGAATCACAAGTGTAACATTTGAATCAGCGGAAAGTGATTTTTAATTTGCTTTATGCGCGTAAGTATACGAGTAAACACGTTAGCAACATATACACACGCATACCATTTTCCCAGTTAAACTTGACTAATACATGAATAAAGTGATGAGGTCTATGACATTGCCGATTTTTAATATGCACATAAAAAAATATCCTAAGAAGGTATTTCAAAAACCAACACGGTGCGTGTATTCCGCCAACATTGTTAAACGTGGGCAGAAAAAGAACAAAGTGCTGTTTATAATGGAACGTTTCGCCCATCCGTAAGTCCTGATTAAAATATACTGTCTCCATCCATTCTCACAGTCAGACAAAAGTCCCGGATATCAGTAAATATAAAGAGAGAAAGGAAGTATACAGAAATACACTTTTACTCTCTTTACATATAGGTTCAACACTCAATAAGACGAGATTCAACCTACCTCATAAAAATGTTTTCCATTAAATTAAGAAAATTTTGCCTAACGTTTTGCTTCCAACAGTTATTCTACTGTGATTTCAGGGATACCCACCCACGTGAAACACTTGTTCTCATTCATCCGTTTTAAACGCATCCGACTCTTTTCAGTGAATCTCCTACAATAAAATGTTTATTTTAGGCGACTTCGTACCACCCATACATAAGAGTATTAAAAAATATAAGGTCAAACAATCCGGAAAAATTACACCCAACAACAACAAATTTTGCCGCAAGTCAAGGGAAGCCCAGACGCCATACATGAAGCCGTGCTCACAGTTGACAAAGGCAGTTTTATGAATGCCTTAAGATTCCCTATAATACGGACGAAAATCCCTGTGGGTTGCCGCAGTTAATTTCCCGACAACAATTTCTAAACTATAAGACACAATGCCGTCCACCGTGTGGTGTACCTCGTTTATTGGGATGTCCCAATATGTTCACTTTTCACCGCTTGTTGGACAAAAGCGGACTCAAGTCAGTACGCTAGAAGTATCAATTGAAATATGTGTGGTCTGTTCTTCCTGTTTCGAAACAAGTTTTGATTTCTTGGCACTGGAATTTTAGAGAAAGCTGCAATGATATTGTTATCAGTAGTCTACAGTTTTCTCTGTTGTTTTTTTTATTATAAGCTGTTAGATGTCGTTAACATCAGTAACGTTCGTCAAAATTCGAAAAAAAATTTATCTCCTGAGCACTTGTAACTTTGCAGGTGCCGCGCCGTGGATACTGACACAAACGNAAAGCTGCAATGATATTGTTATCAGTAGTCTACAGTTTTCTCTGTTGTTTTTTTTATTATAAGCTGTTAGATGTCGTAAACATCAGTAACGTTCGTCAAAATTGGAAAAAAAAATTTATCTCCTGAGCACTTGTAACTTTGCAGGTGCCGCGCCGTGGATACTGACACAAACAAATCGTTCCGTCTTAAAATGGCCAGACACATTTTTACACATACCGGCCAGATGTTTGCGTCCGAAGGAAGTATAACACTTGATGCATGTACGGTTATTTACGTCTATATATGTGTGTGCACACATATACTGCATATGGAAACGAATTACTATAGTTATGAGTGTACTATACCCGTAAATCGTGTTACTGCATAGCGAGATGGATGTGTTGTGTAATTTTTGTAACTAATTTCGCAATTATGAGAGTGTAATGAACGAATACGTGTTGAAAACAAAACTTCTCAACCTTGTACCATGCTTCAAGATGAAATGTACAGGATAATTATGAACAATGTCGTAGATAATAATTACCGCACATACACGTTTTCCACCGTGAACACGAGCAAATGTTTGTTTACAAATTCTCTCTCTATCAGAATGCCATCCAGATTCTGTAATCTCGGTGCCGACAAGTGATGTATGCAAGGCTATACGTGTACGAGTACATAGGGAGCTGCCGAGAAGGCAAGGCTAAGGGCTGGTTTATAAAAATCGCAATAACGCAACACTGGCAAAATTGCAACGACGCAAAATATCAAACTCTGAAATTTTCAGGTAGGTGCCTTTCATAAAAGTCACAAGAAACTTTTATAAACTGGTGCCTAAAGTTTTCAGAGTTCGCTTTCTTGCGTCGCTGCAATTTTGCCAAAGTTGTGTTATTGCATTTATTTTATATACCAGTCCTAAAGAATGCCTTTCCCCTCCTGCGTGTATGCCTAGAGTATATATAGTACTAGTACAGAGTGGACACTCAATGTTATCCAATGGGCAGGTATTTTGTCGCAATCGCTATGAGAAAACGGAAACCAGACAAACACAAAATCGAATTCGCTGCTCCTTTAAAAATTCTTACGCACAGCTCAACAACTTACTTGTGATACTTATAACTATTTTACGCGCTGCAGCTCGGACTGGTGGCGAGCTCCCATTNGAGCTCCCGTTATGTGCGGTCTGGGGTGACCCACCTCGTCCCTCCCCGGACACACCAGGCAGACGTGCTCCATGCCTCGTCCCCCCCTCCCCCGCCCTATCGGCATTTTACATGTGTAGCCAAGGAATGATTGACAGCATCGAGACCTGGCTGGCGTCACAGCCCCTCCTCCTCCCCCTGCTGGAGAAGTCGACAAATATAGAGAAGGCGCAAGAATATTCTGGGAATTAGGACCCTCGACGAAACGCGAGACTTAGCGAACTTTCTGGATGATGGCCTACGGCCCTATAAATGCAAGCCACCGCGGGACTGCGGAGAGTCTGAGTAGAAGCCTTTTGGCTGAGTGCGGGTGCGAAGTCAAGTGTGACACGACGGCGGATCAGGTGTTCGTGGTGAAAATGGACAAGAGGGCGTGAAACCCGACGAGCGAAGCCTACTGTGCGTCAGGGCGCTCGGAGAACTCTAGAATATCGGGGACTGGTGGGACATGGACATGTAATACGGATTTTATTGTAAACTAGCTTACACTGCCACACGTTGCTGTGGCATAAAAGATTTTGGTTCTATTCATTTCTGTGAAATTAATTGAAAGAAACATATGTATTTTCAAAATCTTTATTATTGAAGTACTTGTTTGTATACAATGTTTTTAGTCTTGCCATTTTCCGCGCATATGAAATTGTTGGATGGTTTTCCTACTCTAGAACACAACACATACAATTGGCCGTGCGAAAAACATTTTGGAATTTATGATGGAATAAGAGAACAACAAACTGAAATGTTCAAACAGACAGCTGTCAACAAAAGTGCTTCCTGATGCGAAAGCATGGGCAAAAATTAGCTTTTTGCAGATTTTAGTACCTTAGCAGGTAATACAGATAAAGAAAAGAAAGGAGTACAAACACTCGTGGGAACGAAAGGAAGGTTTATAAAAAACTGAAAGAAAATTGAAAATTGGTTGATTTTTTCGGGAGTTATACGCGTCCGTACAAACGGACACAACATTTAAATAAATATAAATATATATATATAAAGATAGTGGAACTGTCAAATATGGACACATAATTTATAACGGAATAGGTTTTGATACACTGTCTATTGGGACTGATTTCTAATTATTTAATTGCATTAATTCCTTTGAGGTAATTGTAAATTCGATTGATTGAAGTCAGTAATTGTAAACAGCAAGTTATATGAATTTATTGTGAGAAGTTGAGTGCAAAAAAATTTAGAAAAAAAGTCATATAAGAAATATTAATTGAAATTTTGCTGCGCTTTACCAAATGTTTTCAAATTAATATAATTCAGTCAATCCGTTTCCAAAGAGTTATCATTACCAAAATAATAGCGGAGAAACAAAGGAACGTAGTTGGTCTGTGTCCTACAAATTGAAAAATTGTTATTACTTATTGCCATACGGTTTATAGGAAATTCACATTTTGTAATTTACAATTTATTCTATTTCACGAACGAGTGCACCTTTCTGACAGCCAGTGTCTAGTGATGTATCATACATGATATGAACAACATTCCACCCGGAACAACTAAAATCAGCCGATGGCCACCTCCTTACCTTCCTTAAATATTAAATGTTGAAACATTTTACATACTAAAAAGGTAGCATACACAACTTCTAGATGCATGTCACCATTAATAACGGCCTCCTTCCAAATTCCTAATGTAATGTTCAACAATTTGCTGCCAACGACATCATCGCATAAGAACTCATGCTCCTGGCCTCGTTGCAGTCAGTGTAGAAGATTGGCCGGAAGTAGAATGACGCAGGCTCCACACAGATGCGACTTCTTGTAGGGGTAGGAAATTCTTGTTTGCTCATACTGCACATTAAAGAGGTATCGGAATGTGGCCAGTTGAGTATGCATGTTGCGGATCATAGCCATGGGCGCATTCCTGCTGTGGTACGGTAACAGACTCCATGTGTGAAGGTTAGCATGAAGGAAATAGGCGAATTGCTATATTATACCAAGAAAACAAAAATATTTCGTATTTGAAAGAATGGCAACAATCATATTTTTTTTCCATTATGTATGAAATGTTAATAATATCTTGCAAAACATAAATAAAAACTCAATTTTTTTTCGATATTTTAATTTTTAAGTTTTACGTAAGAATTGTTACAATCCCGAACTGATCATCAGACCCTTTTGTTTTAATTCTTAGTGCCTTACGGAAGCTTCACGAAGTATCTCGCAAGCGATTATATTTTATTTGCAGCATTACACGTAGGCCTATTGTTTGTTAATTTTGAGAAAATTTTTACTGTCTTCAGCAAACACACCCTCTGCTTTTCTTGTGCAGTACTCGCCCACAAAGTTACTAGAGAAGGATCAAATATTTTGTCATGTACAGTCTTAATGGTTCATTCACTTATTTAGTTGTATTTTTATTCAACAACAAAATAAGTTATATATTCTATTATTTCAAACTAAAATACTTTTGAAGCAGGCGGCTGCTATTTTTCAATCAGCAAGAAAAATTACAACTCCAAATTATTTAGGCTCGTTTACTTCCTGTTTACAAACAAAAGTTTTTTTCGTACGTACAAAATTCAAGACACGTTTTAAATGCTTCGATATAACGATTTAAAAAATGTCTTTAGGCTGATTTAAAAACTTTGAAAGGCTGAAAATGTTACATCTGATTCAGTACCTTATTTGGAGTTGTCAGATGGCTATGTCGGAAATGTTGTCGGTTGGAACCATACATGCATACATGGTATACGTACATATAGATGCAAATATACGTCCATGAAGGTAAAGACTGGTATCGCGCACACCTGACACACATAACAGTACACATAAGAATGCCCATATCACATAAGACTAACTCTTCAAGAAGAGTAAGGTATACGAGGAAAATTAACATGCTGTAGAAATACTGCTTCTTCCTGCGTGTTACATAACTGAAGATCAGCGTTCTCGAGCCCGAATTACTTAGCAAAGCCTTCCACAAAGTCTTTCCAAATTTCATTTTAAATTTTAAAAAATGCGGAAACAAGAAAAAAAATGCCGTTTTTGCTAGGCAATGGAAACGTAACTTAGTTGATTTATAAGTGTCACCTGATTTAAGTAAATTTTTAAATTTTCTGTCTACAACAGTTTTGTAAGGCTATTTGTTCTTTAAAACGTTTACGTATAACCGCCTGCTTTTCGTATAACATAAAAGTAACTTACTGAACAAATATGTTAACATACTTGAAAGTAGCTACCTGTTACTTGTTTATTCTTAATACAAATTTTATTTTCAAGTCTGACGTATTTTTGCGGTATAACAGCTCCATGTGCACTTCACCAAATATGTACATTGTAAATTGTAAACCATTACTTTAGTTACTCATTCCTATGCCCGAGGCAAAGAAATTAATTTTTTTTAATAAGAGGAAAACAAAAATTACGAGGAATACTATTTATTTATGAGTTTTTTGTTTGGTGACGAAGTTGAAGCAGGAGCCTTGTCTTACTTACACACTTTTAAACTCCAATATAAACTTTCTATTTATAGTGCACAGAGAAAAACAAAGTGTTATGTACACTTAATGCAATACAAAAAGCTCCAGAAGTTTGTTGTGATAAAATTTTCAGAACCTTATTAAAATGTTATTTTACTCTTATATTTACAAATTAAAAATATGGCAGTTTATGGACGTTTAAGCTAACACAAGTAATATAGGTTCCTCGTTAAATATCCCTAGTAATTTAAGGTTTAACACTTGCAGGCTTCATTAATGAACTTTTATTTGTGCACGGTTTTGTATAGTAGGGCGCTATCGTCACTTATACAGTTCATCAAATAAAATCATTCGTTGCTACAAAATGTTTTGCGGAAAATGTTATGTAAAATGCATATCAAAATATTACCAAAATACTTATTAACACAACGTTAAAAGTACTACTGCATCAGCAGATAATTAGACAAAAAACCCGGCCAATGTTTTTTAAAAACATTTTCACTACATTTCTAAATACAAAAAAAATTTTGCTAACATTATATTATTACGAAACAAGATATTTGGTGCAAACATTATGCACTAACATCGTGAAAAATAACAATTCTATGTCAGTTTCCCGGAAATAAACACTGCCAATATAAGTTTCACTNTATGCACTAACATCGTGAAAAATAACAATTCTATGTCAGTTTCCCGGAAATAAACACTGCCAATATAAGTTTCACTATCGAATGATAGTGCCATAATTTTATATAGAAGTAAAAATAGCGAATCTTAAATGATCCCAACCTATGTATCAATAGTGAAAGTTTTACAAAAATGTCATCTTGGCTTTTCCAACGTGCCTATCTTCCATACCGGCATGTGTGTTGTCAAACACATGGGCGGAGTACTGCTAACCCAAGACCACGAGAGGAGAAGAATGGGCTTTCTCGCCTGTTTCGAGTAACGGTAGTCCGGAGGGTGGCACGTGACATCACTGTGATGCAGCGCTTCCCCGAGTCTTGGGCCCGCCGTGTGTCATTTATTGCTAGTTTCGGACCGCGGTTTANGTCACTGTGATGCAGCGCTTCCCCGAGTCTTGGGCCCGCCGTGTGTCATTTATTGCTAGTTTCGGACCGCGGTTTAACTCAACCTGGGGCACAATTATTGAAACTATCGTAATTATTCCTTTGAAGGAAAGACGTAATTCCGCTATCGGAATGCCTAGAGTAAATTTTTTAACACTCGATAGCGGAATTGTATACCGGAATCGGTCCATGAAGTGTCGAAATGAATCCGTCAGCTAGGTAGCTGTCGGAATCGCCATTCCTCTACAGATTTGTCTGTAATCCTTTGTATGATGTAGGAAACTTGAAAATATACTCGCGCGTGGTTTAATATGCATATAATTAACAAATGAATGTAAAATTGTTACCAAATATCAAATTATCAAGTAGTTTACATATCTATGAAAAAATCGTGTAAACAAAGTTAAGTTGGTAGGTGAACACTGAGAGAATCGCTAAGAATATCGTGTTCAATATTACACGAAACTGCTCAAACATAAAATACATAACGAAAACAATTTTGCAAGAAAGCTGTAGTTGTGAAACGTAGTTATTACTGTCAATCAAAACGTAATCAATTGGTTGTGACATGCAAACATTAATGAAAAATATTTCATAGTTTACATCCATAGCCGGAATGTTAGCAAAAATTTTGTAATGGTATATTTACACCCGAAAAATATAAATTGTTATAGTGTAGCTTTTTAATTTGCATTTTATCATTTGTTACAGTATAGTAAATCGTTTTACTGTACTTTCGTGATAAAGTTACGATAAAGTAATTAAATATAAAAATTTCTTAAATATATTTTTAATTAATACTAAATCTATATCTAGTGGCAACATGAGATACCTCTTTAACGTGTTCTTTCATGGGCTAAGTTATTTTATTGGCAAATGTTAGCGTAGTTACATCAATACAAGTTCTTTTAGGGAAAAAACAAATCTGCATAAAAAATAAGTGTTCCTGTGGATTACCAATGTCTGACTTCATTGTTTATAATATATCAGTTAATAGTTTCGTTGCCACTGTAGATAGTTTATTTTTTAAGGGAGTTGCAATTACTTATCCTAGATTATCTACAAATAAATAAAATATATATTAATGTATTTTAAAGCAAATATTCCTACTACAACAGATTTGACGTGATTGGTTCAGCTTCGGTGACGACACACGAAATACAACGATGCCAAGTTGTAAAATAGATTCTTCAAAAATTCTATACATTTTATTTCGATAGTTACTAGTCGTCTCAAAAATTCATATTTTGGCATCGCAACGCTCGTTACCGGAATGGAAGTATCAGAACAATCCGCTAGAGGATATATTCCAATAGTTAAAAAATTTGGGCCCATGTTTAATTTGAGTACATTTGTTTTACTAGGCCTAACTAATATTTATCAGTTATCTTCAGCTAATTCCTAGAGGATATTCTGATGAATGATTCCAAGAAATGCGATGTCCATCTAACTTTTTCTTGCATAAGCTAATGAAGATTTTATTTTAATGTAAATCTCTTTCGTGACAGTAATATAAATATATCAAAGAAAAGAATATGTTTGATATTTATTGCAAAACAGTAGCTGTACCAACGTGCAAACGAGTATTAGATACAAGTTTTACACTTAGCTGTGGTCTCGACTGGCGAAGGCCAACCTCCCTTTGCTAGCAGTCTTGCTGGTAGCCCTCAAACACGTTGTTGTTATCGCAGAGAGTAATCTGCTAGAGGTGACGGGTCATTAGAGAGGCAGGCGCCTGACCTGGCCTGCTCAGGTGACACTCAGTGGTTCTGTGAATGGATTAGAAGCTGTCTGAGAAAGAAGGGGTGTATGGGGGAGGAGCGATGAATACGACTGTGGTGCCATCTAGTGGATGGTTTGGAAGTATTTACAAATCGGTTGGCAGTGCTCTCTGGGCGACAGAGAATCACACTGGCGAGACTGAGCCCCCCTACAAGTCGTCGGCCTGAAGGGCTGGTGGGCGGAATGTTTTGCATGGGGGAAGGTTGTTTGAAGGGCGACATTTCTACTTATATCTGACTGCGGCTTTTGGTGAGTTGTCTTTGTTGGTACTTGAGGCCTGGTGTGTGGGGTGGCCCTTTTTCAGGCCCTCGGAATGGCTCTTGTTGGCATGCTGTACTCAGCTGGCTTCTTCCTTCGTCTTTGACTGACTCTCTCGGAAGTCCGGGATAGGTTTCCCGGGACTTATGTTTTCACCACGATCTCGGCTGGCGATTCCCATCGGAGACCTCGCGATGACTCCCCTACGTCGACGTCCGTCACGACTCGTCTCGCGCTCCCGACTTCTCGACCTCGGAAACTGCCACTACGTTTTCGGAAATGAACTCATAAGTTCTCGCCACTTCTACTTGGTTTGTCTCGGAAATTTACACATGAAGTTTTGGCTGTTCCTGGGTTCTCTCCCCAGTGACGTCACAATAGACTTACTGAATGACTGACTGCTTGCCTCGTCACCATCCGGCGCACGACTACGTCTTCTCGGGGACTGGTGCCTCTTGGTATGGGGAACCACTCGTTTCCGGGAATTTACTCATACGTTCTTGGCACTGTTCCCGTCACACGACTGCCTACTCCAGTGTCTCCTTCGCCTCCCGTCTTGGCTAAATACCTAACTCGTCTCGCGGCTGTGTTGCCGAACAACTCCCATCTCGGGTGGCGACAATTGACTCGTCCGGGATCCGAACCCGGCCTCGACTGGCTTACCCGACTGCCGTCTCTCTGCGTGCAATATGTCTGCCTGACTGATTCTCACTGTCGCTGGTCCAGGGCCTCTCGACGGTACAGATTCAACTGACTCTGAACAACTGTCTCTGAACAACTCCGAACAACTGACTTCCGCCTTGGCTGCCCCGTGAATTTAACTCCTGTCCCACTATATTCATGTAAGCTGTTAGCAGTTTCTAGAGAGAGAATTCGGGAAATCCCCTGTGTACCTCGCGCGTTTTTGTGAATGATTTTGCGTCTCGTCAGCAGCTTATATACTCCGACCAATGTGAAGGTAGGGTGGGGAAGGACATCTCAGGGATTCCTAGGAAGCTGGGTCTGCACTAATCCTCGTGGGGGGATCCCTGGCTTCCTTCGTCGAGGGCCGCATATCAGCTAATTCTGTCACATGGCGCCGGGTTCTTCCCTGAGCAATCTGGTCGGGACTTACCCTGTTTCTCTCCAATTTCGGGACATCCCCGAGTGGGACTCCCCAGAAGTTTCGTTGTCAACTGCCTGCCCTGCCCTGGCTGGCTGCCTGCCCTACCTAACTATAGCAGGATGTGGAAAGATCGCAATGCCTATTCCATGTACACGCCACGCCCCAATCCCTCCTGGCTAAATTCGCTGTTGAACACCCTGTAATCGCGTTGACTATGGGTGCTTTTATATCTGGGTCCCTGCTCTATGTATGCGCGCTGTCGCAGTCGGCTGCCCAAGCACGTATGTGTTTTGTGACAGCTGGGTAGCTATCTGCTCCTACTTTTCTCCTCTTGCGGGTGGTCGTCTAGCTGTAGTCCCCCTTTCCCCTCTCCATGTTCTGACCTAGTGAGAGTGGTTATCAGCTGAGTGGTCCTTTGCCTCTCCTTTCATGGCCTTGTCTCACAGACCTTCTCCCTTCAATGCACCGGTTTTGTCTCCTGCTTCCACGTGAATAACCTGATGTGAAAAGAGAACTTTATCAGTCACTGCAGAAAAAAAACACTCTTGCTGAGGGCTTGACTTAGTTTACAAGAAATGTTTCCAACACATCACAGGCCATACTAGCCCTAGGGAAATAGATGTTTAAACTCCTCGCTCTAAAGGGAGGGGGGTGGTCTCAGACTCTCGCAAATTGACATCAGTTATAAGCACAGTAAACCCTGGTTACATTTCACACTGCTCTTACATTACTACAACAAATTTACATTGGTTAATTACACATTCTCCTCTGTTCTGCCACTCATCCCTTGGCAATTACCTGTGTAGTGACAGGCTGTTATTTTATTGTATTTCTTAATTGTATTTGTTATCTTTATCTCTCTCTCCTGCCGCCTTATGNGTAGTGACAGGCTGTTATTTTATTGTATTTCTTAATTGTATTTGTTATCTTTATCTCTCTCTCCTGCCGCCTTATGAGCGGTCTGATGGGGGCAAAGATAAACAAAACAACACTTACCCTGGCAGCAAAGTAAACAAACTTTATTAATGGGGGCTGGTAGGCCACTCAAAAAAAACAATAACTGTCATATTTTCCTGCCTCTTTGCAGCTACTCTGAGTGGTCTTACTGCGGGCGGAAAGAATCACATACTTTGATCCTGGCGGCTTTTTACCCACCCTCACTCTGGCGGCAAAATACACATACTCTTATCTTGGCTGAGGGCTTTGTCTCTACTCCTAACACATACATATATAATATCGGTCACTTAACAACAAGCAAACCTGGCGCTAAACAACTGGTAAACAATATATTAATATTGGTAAACAATAAAATAACAACACGAAAACCTAGTGGTAAACTACTGGTAAACAATACATTACTTCGGTAAGCAATAAAATAACTGGTGATACACAATGGTAATCAAAAAGTAAACACTTGTAAACAGTGTGACTGATGAATTGAACGCTGGTAAACAACGAGACTGATGTCCCGCATATTATGTCACGAACTTCTGAGTGGTCTTACTGTGCGTGTTTGCACACATAATTACACTGTAAAAATGACCTCTATAACTGGGCTGAAGGCCTCTCAACACTTAGCACTTACGGTACTGAAAATACTGAAAATAATCGTGCACTGTACACTCGGTAGACAAAAAATATATACTTGCTGCACTTTCTCGCCCTTGTTGCTGTATGGGGGGGAGGGTTTGTGTGGTAAACACTTTACCTTGTGTTGCANACTTGCTGCACTTTCTCGCCCTTGTTGCTGTATGGGGGGGAGGGTTTGTGTGGTAAACACTTTACCTTGTGTTGCATGTCTTCTCGGCCCCTGGACTCAGTGGGGCCTGTTCTCTCGGCACATTCTGTTGAAGTTGCGTCCCCCCTGGTTCCGGCAGCTTAGCCAGGGCTGGACCCGCCTGGCTTTGTTTACTTCCGTCTGGATAAGGGTCACCTCACCTCGCCTCGCACTGTGAACCTGGACAGCTTGCAGGGGGGAGGGTGGTCCCTCGTCATCCTCTCGTTCAGTTGATGCCTCCCGACTGCTGGACTGCCGCAGCTCGTTTTTTCGGGTCGGCTGCGGTTTCCTTGGTTCTGCCTCGCCTTGCGGATGTTTGCTGGGTTCGACTCTCTGTCGATGTATTTTTCTTCGTTTCTCAATTTTCTCTCCCCTGCTTCTTCGCGTGTAGTTGCCACTTCTCCTTCCATCTTCCTTCTCTTCCTTCTTCGCTTTCGCTCGCCTTTTCCTACGTTCGCTCGTACTCTCTTCTTCACTCGCCCGTCTTTGCTCTCGCTTCGTCTCGCCTTCTCGCCCGTCTTCTTCACACGTTCATCCCTGCGCACTTACGTTTTGACCAGCGTTCCGGTCTCGTTTATCTCTCATTTGCATTGTCTCCACTCTCTTCGTCGTTCGCATTCCTCTCGCATCGTCTTCTTTGCACGCTGCTTCCCACGCATGTTAGTTTCGGACGACGTCCTGGCCACCTTTAACTCCTGGCACCCTTACTCGTGTGCATTATCTTTGTTGGCATTGCCTGCGATAGCGCTGGGGTTGTGTTGCATCTTGCATTTGCCCCTATATTGCAGTCACTGTACCATCTGGTGAAACTAATGTCCTGCCCTTTCTCTGCCGCTCCTCCGAGTGGACCTACAGTGCGCGGAAATACTCACAACTTTCCCAGAAAGCATTACTATCCACCACCCAGGGAATTGGTAACTTACTTTTTCCTACTTTTTCTTTTTTCACCGGTGCTCCGGTTACTGTGATCGGCTGGCGCGCCCTATTTACCAGACCGCCTGACCCCATGTCATTTCCAGCATCCAGTGAAAGTGACCTCCTTTCTTCGCTGAACACCCTTCGCTGCTACGTCTTTCGCCCGCTTCTCCTTTTCCGCTCCCGTTCGNAAGTGACCTCCTTTCTTCGCTGAACACCCTTCGCTGCTACGTCTTTCGCCCGCTTCTCCTTTTCCGCTCCCGTTCGATAATTCCTGCCTTGCTTCGTTTCCTCTCTCGCTCTCTCGTTCACCCTTCGATCTCCTCGCTAATCTCGCTGGTGAAACTAATGTCCTGCCCTTTCTCTGCCACTCTTCCGAGTGGATTTACGACAGACGGAATTACTCACATATTTTCCCAGANAAGTGACCTCCTTTCTTCGCTGAACACCCTTCGCTGCTACGTCTTTCGCCCGCTTCTCCTTTTCCGCTCCCGTTCGTAAATTCCTGCCTTGCTTCGTTTCCTCTCTCGCTCTCTCGTTCACCCTTCGATCTCCTCGCTAATCTCGCTGGTGAAAATAATGTCCTGCCCTTTCTCTGCCACTCTTCCGAGTGGATTTACGACAGACGGAATTACTCACATATTTTCCCAGANCTAATGTCCTGCCCTTTCTCTGCCACTCTTCCGAGTGGATTTACGACAGACGGAATTACTCACATATTTTCCCAGAAAGGTTTAGTATCCACCATCCAGGGAATTGGTAACTTTCTTTTTCCTACTTTTTCTTCTTTCACCAGCGCTCTGGTTACTGTGATCGGCCTGCACGGTTTATTTACCCGACTGCCTGACCCTTTATCTTTACATCCTTGTCCCAATCCAGCGACTAAGTGACCTCTTTTTTCTTCGCTAAACTCCCTTTGCTTCTACGCCTTTTGCCAGCTCCTTGTCTCCTTATCTGCTCCCGTTCACTAATTTCTGCTTTGCTAATTTCTGCAACTCATTTCGTCTCCTCTCTCGCTCCCTCGTTCTCTCTTCGGTCTCCTCACCAATCTCGCCTGCACATGCTCTCTCGTCTCTCGTCGGCTCTCGCCATGATTGCCATTTTATTGCCCGCCATCCAATGGGCTGTGGCCTATTGCTCTGCTAATCCTCTTTTGCTCTCCCGCCTTACTCTCTCGAACTTGCTCCTCCCGCTCGTACTCGTTAATTCCTTGGCTGCCAGCTTCGTTAATTGTGACTCGTAATGTAATGTTGAGAACTTGGCACCACAGGGTTTATATTATAGACTCCCTAAAGTCTGTTTTAGCCTGACTAGCTCATTAAGGGTGAAACCGCTTCTCTTGGGTTTAATCTGGTTCTTGTTTCAGTCTATACAGACTTAACTATGCCTAAACATGCCCTGCCATGCCTTAATATGCCCCACATTGGGCGCCATTTTAACTTGTCGGTACTAGGCCACCTGAGGTATACAGGATGGTGGCTAGTAGGGTACACAGTTACTATACTTTGGTGTAGACTGAAAGCACCTGTGGTTGTTGCATAAGGGGTAAACAAATACTTGTATATTCCCCATTAGTTAACACACCAGTATTTTACTAGTCTGAAGTTAACAGGTATTTACACACACTGGCGAGACTGAGCCCCCCTACAATTCGTAGGCCTGAAGGGCTGGTGGGCGGAATGTTTTGCATCGGGGAAGTTTGTTTGAAGGGAGATGCTTCTACTTATCTCTGACTGCTGCTTTTGGTAAGTTGTCTTCGTTGGTAGCTGAGGCCTGGTGAGTGGGGTGGCCCTTTTCAGGCCCTTGGACTGGCTCTCGCTGGCATGCTGTACTCAGCTGGCTACTTCTTTGGCTTTGACTGACTCTCTCGGAAGTCCGGGATTGGTTTCCCGGGATTTGTGTTTTCTCTGCGACCTCGGCTGGCGATTCCCATCGGAGACCTCGCGTCGCCTCTCCTATGTCGATGTCTGCCACGACTCGTCTCGCGCTCCCGACTTCTCCGCCTCGGAAACTGCCACTATGTTTTCGGAAAGGAACTCATAAGTTCTCGGGACTTCTACTTGGTTTGTCTCGGAAATTTACACATGAAGTTTCGGCTGTTCCTGGGTTCTCTCCCCAGTGACGTCACAATAGACTTACTGAATGACTGACTGCTTGCCTCGTCGCCATNCGGCTGTTCCTGGGTTCTCTCCCCAGTGACGTCACAATAGACTTACTGAATGACTGACTGCTTGCCTCGTCGCCATCCGGCGCACGACTACGTCTTCTCGGGGAATGGCGCCTCTCGGTATGGTGTGCCAC
This sequence comes from Clitarchus hookeri, assembly GCA_002778355.1. Taxonomy (NCBI): domain Eukaryota; kingdom Metazoa; phylum Arthropoda; class Insecta; order Phasmatodea; family Phasmatidae; genus Clitarchus; species Clitarchus hookeri. Next base: position 143,571 of record NQII01005216.1, on the reverse strand, counting down.
TTGTTTCCGGGAATTTACTCATACATTCTTGGCACTGTTCCCGTCACACGACTGCCTACTCCAATGTCTCCTTCGCCTCCCATCTCAGCTAAACACCTAACTCGTATCTTGGCTGTGTCGCCGAACAACTCCCGTCTCGGGTGGCGACAATTGACTCGTCCGTTTTTCTCCAATTTCGGGACATCCCCGAGTGGGACTCCTCGGAAATTTCGTTGTCAACTGCCTGCCCTGGCTAGCTGCCTCTCCTGGCTAACTATAGCAAGGTGTGGAAACAGCGCAATGCTTATACCATGTGCACGCCACGCATCTACTTTAATAGATTCAAAAAAATTCTTCTACTACTTCTTCACATTAAATTAGGTTTAATGAAACAGTTTGTAAAAGCCTTGCCTAAAGATGGTGATCGTTTTAAGTATTTATGTGAGTAGTTTCCTCATTTATCAGGAGCCAAACTGAAAGAAGGGGTTTTCGTTGAGCCTAATCAAGTTGTGACTAAGTTTTTGGGCAATGTTAAAGACCCAAACTATGAGCTTATCGTAGTTAATATGATAGAAAAGTTCAAAAATCTGGGATGCCTGATGACCCTTAATGTCCACTTCTTTCACAACCATCTTGACTTTTTCCCTGACAACTTGGGTGATGTGAGTGAAGAGCAGGGGGAGTGGTTTCACCAGGAGATCAAAGTGATGGAGAAACGTTACCAGGGACGGTGGAATGTCAGCATGATGGGTGATTACTGCTGGTCACTTCACCAAGAACAACAAAACGCATCACATCGGAGAAAAAGCTACATAAGAAGCTTCAAAGAGAAGAGAGAAAGGAAATGCCAAAAAATGAATACTTATGATGTATGTAATGAATTTTTTTTAATACAATCGCATACATCACATATTTTAATACAAATGTATATTGTAAGAGAATATTTTTGTTGGCCTGTTATATTATATACTATGTACAAAGTCTGTGGATGCTGTAGTGCGTCTTTGCCTACAATCGGGGCACCAATCCTTAAACTTATTGACTAGTAGTATGATGGACAGTTAATTAAACCTTGCGGATGCCAGTAACACTTTGTGAGAAAGCATACTGTATACAAGAAAAAAACGCTTAACATATATTATGTTTCACTTTATATATGTTGCTCTAAACACGCGCCACACACAATAGAATGTTTTATCATACTGCTACAAACTAATAGCGAAATAAAAATACTCGTAAAATTAATATAAGTTATTACGATTTTTAGTTAATTATATAAATAAGTTTCACAAAATGAATAAATTTTGTTTGATGAGAGAGTGAATAATCCGGTATTTTTTTAGACGAGCTCGTATCAAATACTCATATGTATCAGATCATAAAATTTGCTGTTATGGCATTGTCAATATTTCACTAATACCGCTATTTAACGATCTTTGAACTGTTAAATACTATTGGCCTAGCTCGCACTTGGAAGAGCTTTGAAACCGCATTGCTGATTTTCGGACTTTTTCAAAGAGCCTTGAATCGATTTATTATTCTGAAGACTAGGCGAAAATTGAAGAAATAAAGAAAGAAATAATACGATCTAACAAATGTTCAAATTTTGGAAATTTTTTTGGGGAAAAGGGTGATCTTGGGGTAAAATCATAGATTTCTGAAATGGTTTTAGCATCAAAACGGGATATTTTTACGGTCTTGACGTCACAAGATGGCCGTCTCCCGACCGGAATGAGAGAGCATGAAAACTGACCAAAATAATTCTGAATCATCTTCATGATCCTATTGTGGCAGAATGAATAAAATCGCACTACTGACAACAAAATTAAGTTAGCAGTAAACTCCTTTTGTCTTAGACTTAAAGTAGCATTCTTTCATCAACTAAAAATTGTGTTGTTAATATAAATTATTTTGGATAAGACAACTTTAGATGACATTAGATTATAATATGTTAGATATGAGATAGTCCTTTTTGGTTTTCACATTCCACGCTTGTCTCGAGATATTTTCATTTAGTTTTTCGCCATATCCAACTTTCATGGTATCCGTTTGTGACGCCACGAGTGCTTTATTTTCGTGTGTATTAAACAACTAATATCACATTTTACTTATCCAGATTTACCTTTTTTCTCGTGAAGATGAAACTCTCATACTGAAAAGGACTTGTGATCAAATAATTCCACCGTTGGTAACACGAGTACGTAAAATTTTAAACTATTGGACAGAGAGATAGGAACTCAGTTGATTGAGAGGTTGTTTCACGAGGGCAGAAAGGTCCAGTCCCTTCGGCGAAGAGGGCAATCACGTGCTGGCGGACTTCCGTGCCGCAGACCGGAGTGATGAGGTTCGTGATTGCGGCAGGCAGTGTGATTGGCTCATTAGACACCGAGCCGCGAGCTACACATTTGTGATCAAGGGAGAGTCCCATGGCGCTGCGAACAGCCTGCTGGTTACCAAGACCCACCTTTATGTCGTTCACGACAATTCCAATCTTCCCTCATAACCGTCGAAGTTACATCTCGAATTTCATTTAGTATAATTTCATCGGATACTTCTGCGGGCTTTGTAGTTCACGATCATAAATACTTCACTCACGTTTCCGTTTTAACAAGTCTACAGGGATTTGAGAATTCGGAAGATATGGAAACTACCACGAACAGATTATATTCAGGCCACTAAGTGACCTGCAATGTTTTAGTAATGAAAAATAGTTTACGCCTTTTGGCTAACAGATGTGGGCATGGACTTATATATTTAACAATGATTAAAACTGCATCTAAAAATGGTACGCGTATCCATGGAGCTCGCGATACCTAATTTAATAATTCCTAGCTTAATCTGCTTATAAACAGGATGGTCCCTAGAAGAAAAAGTGGAAGGGGACCAGAGGACACTGAATGATTCTTTTCGAAATGCAAAATTTGCTATGTAGAAGAGACTGTAAATAATGTCTAATACATACATGTCTTGAATGTAATCCTTAAATATGAGGGTTTTATTTCAGTAGTTGAAGCGATTATAATCGGTTCAGGTGTTCCTTTTATAAATGTGCATTTAAAACTTCTGACGCAGTTCTTACGTTAAGTAGGTGACCGCCTTAATGCGTAATTTTCCTTTTAATGTGATGGCAGAGTGAAATTATAAGTTCTCTTGCGGAGTCACAGTTACCGCCTTCAACAACATCGATCCACGAAAGAAGTTAGCGCCTTCTCTCCACGTTGTTCGTCGTTCGCTTCTGCAGAGCGGCCCGTGTATTTTGTCACGGTGGTGAAATATAGTTATTTCCCTTGAGTTTGACGTTTTCGACGGGGCCTCGTTGTCAGTAAGAAAGCCTGGCAGTTCTCATCTTCGGGTCAATAATCACCTTACGGCGTTGCGCGGATTGCTTGCTCGGGTCGGCGAAGATAGCTGTTTCCCCGTCCTCCTGTCCAGGGACGTGACGTCAGCTGCTACAGTTCGCCGTTGTCGTTTTACATCAACGAGTTCTAACTAATCAAACTTATGTAGTTGATTTGCTGCCGTATTGCCAGTTTTGCTGTAGCTGGGACTAAGATAGGAAGTTGGGAATAGTGTGCACCTTTCCATAAGCCACCCAGTTCATTACTGCGCATGTGCACAGCATGCTGTTGTAATGCAATGTGCTTAAAGTGGAATTTTTTCTGTAAAATCGGCAGTGCGTATATTAGAAGAAGCGGTAATGTTAGGCGAGTAAGGGTATGCGGTCTGTTTTGTCAAGATCGGGTAGATTACTTTTAATACCATTATTTGTGTCACTAACAAAAATAAATAGGTATGAGGACTTCGTGATGGCGTATAGCTTCCTTGCGATTTTTGTAGTCTCTTTTGCACATTTCTTTGCGAATTAAGGCCCTGTCATGCCTTTCTGGTGACAAAGGTCCGGACTTAGTGGCAGTTATTTGCCTCAAAATATTATTGTATTGTATTTTTTTTCTCCAAAATCGGAAAAAATGTATATAAATACGCACGATGCAAATTAAGTACCCCTTTATAACNAAAGGTCCGGACTTAGTGGCAGTTATTTGCCTCAAAATATTATTGTATTGTATTTTTTTTCTCCAAAATCGGAAAAATGTATATAAATACGCACGATGCAAATTAAGTACCACTTTATAATGTATGTTGAAAGTGGATGCCCATAATTTCCTTGTTTGATGATATTTGCAGCAGCCTTTCTAAATGAACCTTCAATAAGGTTTCAAATTTTTCTTTGAGTGTTGATTTTTAAATCATGAAATCAATGGGGAGCTTTGAGATCACAACATTTTTGAAACCAAACAATTACACAAAAATGCCTTCGAAGTGGCCACTGTTTCATCTGCTGCATGGTCGATCGCGGCGTCTTACTGAAACCAAGGCTCTCGGTAATTCACATACAGCTGTCTAAGAAAAATGTTGGATGTGATCACGATACACTTCACTAGTTACAGCTTCTTCAATGCCCAATCAAATAACGAAGAGAAATTGTACACCAAACATACATTTCTCATTTATTTAATGTTCGTTCGTGAAATGTGTGATGATTTTCACGCCTTTATTAAACAACTCTTGAGTGTTCATATTCCCATGCAAATGTATTTAAGTTCTGCGGTTGAAATGAACTTGGTCCAACGTCTCAATTAAATTTTCACAGTCATCAGAAAAACATAAACGAATAATCCAATGACAGTACTATAAACGATTTGGTTATTTCAGTTCATGGAAGACATCAATGCGATAGACATAATTTTTTGACTATTTTTTGTAGACTTAGAAACAATTATTGGCAACAGTTCTAAACTTAGAAGTTAACTTTCTTAGAGAATTTCTGGTAGAGTAAACTAAAAGCCAAGACATGTCATAAAAAGCATTACAAATATCTGCACTGTTTCAATTCTGTACCGACTCGATGTCCTGAAAATTTCCGATTAAAGTTGACATTGGCAAATATTTCGGGAACTGCAGACTGAGGAAACTTCAACTCAAATTCACATCTTGGGTTTGTAAGATTTCTGCGCAAAATAAGTCTAAACAATAAACCCACATAGCTGACACAACACAAAATAATGGATAGCTGAATGGAATCGGCGCATGACAGTCATTTCATCTGCCAACGTTTGTAACTTTTCGGTACAGTAAGAAAACTTATATAAGAGTGTAACTTTTTGAAACAGTCCGTGCATGTATCACAATAATAAGAAAGAGGAGACATTGGGAAATGTTTTCTATAACATAGAAAGTAGATTTGGTGATAGATTAGTTAAGCGTGAACATAAATTTTAAAACAAAGTCTCTGCCGACGAAGCTTTTGTTCTTAGGTAGTTGTGTAGATGTGACTCAATGACGTGCTGCTGCCATTTTTGGTCAGTATTATTCTAAGTTGTTATGCTTTTTCCCCAAGTATCAACCATACATAGAGATCCGTATTTGCTGCAGCGCCTAAAAAAAGAACACATTAATAATATTTACACTAATTTTCCTTCCTACTCCATGATTCTGATATAGGTATTAGGTTACGCATTTCTTGGTATTAACACAGCCTTGTTCCCATAGTGAAGTGTCTTATTGTATAATATTGTAATTTATAAGATTTTTGAAATTAATTTTATTGTTTGTAAGTGATGTAAATAAATGTGTTGAAAATAATGTTTCAAAAATATTTTGTTTAAGCAATTTTCGTTAAGGTTCAGCGGGAAAAAGTCACTATTTTGATCTGTGGGTTTTCCTTCGCCATATATATCTTCAAGATATGTAACGTACTGCCTGGAAGCATAATAAAGTATAACAAGCATGTCGTGAAGAAGAAGCAGTCACGTTAAATTTTCAGTCTTGAAAAAGTAACCTGAGACTGGCCGGATGCCCTTCACAGTATTTTTTATTGAATTATAACCAAATATTTTTCTCCCAATAATAGGAACAATAAGTCACCCGGACTAGGGCTTGAAAAGTCTGGAGTAACTACATCCTCGCCAATTTCAAATCTTTATCTCTACACAGTAGATTCGATCGTCACTCTGCTATCATTAAGAAAAATGAAGTTTTCTCTTTTTACAAAGAATACAAGGAAAATCTTTTCAACTTTTGTTTCTGAAAATAAGATTAATGTGAAAAAACAGTCCCGGAAAAAAGTTACAAGCCACGGTGTTTTTACTTTTGCTGCCGCTAGGAACTGCTGCTCCTAGGGAATCAAAATTCCGATAAACTCCAATTTCTTTTCTTCGCGATCTTCCGCCGCCGCGGGGTGCAGTCCGCCCGGCTCCTGGAAGTGGAACGATGAACTCCTTAAGTTTCCCGATAGAGAGAAGAATGCGATGACTGTTGCGAGCAGAAGATTTCCTACGTTAGCCCCCAGCACTCCGCGTGGATATGGTTGGTCCACGGTTCACTGAACAACATTCCTCACAGTACTGCTTGGACCATGTTCCAACTAGTCCATTCCTTGTTTTGCATTTTGCGGCGCGGTAGCTTTCAGTTCAGATATGTTTTGTTACTCACTTGTTAAAGGCCATGCAAACGTCTTGCTGTCCGTGAATTTTCAAATCATAAAAACAATAATTTAATTTGTGTGACCATAAATTTGAATAAATTAATTCATCACGTACAGCAATATTTGATAAAAAATATAGTTTAGGAATTTAAAAAATTGTGATTGTTTTTTTAATAATCACATACATGTATAAAGAAAACAATCAGTGGCGCTTACATATATTGAAAATAATTATTATATAATTAATAATAACAAAATTGAAATGAACCCGTCTTCTTAATTTTAACCAAATTTTATCTTCTTACACTTCTTGTTAAAACGTTCCGTTTTAATAAGTTTTTATTATTTACGATACATACATTTTAGTAGCATTGATTTGTATATCAAATTATTTTGCTAATTTTAACCAATTATTTTGTGGTTTATGTTCCTAATTTTTCTCAAAAATGCTGGCAAATTTTAAATTTAAAACTATAAACTGTAACAACTATTGCTGTATACGATAGTTACAAGCATTGAAATATTTTGTCAATAAATCTAACTCCATCATAATATATTACGTAGTTCAAATTGTGTTCTTGAATTTGTTCCGTAAATTCGCGCACTGCGGAATCTTACCATAAACCTGAATCAATCCGGTAATAACGAATCAAAATGTTAACAGCTAAAATTTTGTGATATAAATATAGAGCTCCAGTGCTTTAAAACATAGTTTTTTTTACATAAATATCCTCTAAATGCCGTGAATATAATAATATTTTAAAATTATGATTAAAGCACTAATATCAGTAGTGGTCAGATCACTCGCACGTCCTTTCACTGCAAATCGCGTTCGAATTCTGGTGGGGTAAGATTCGTATTTCGCAAGTGAAAGACGTAATGGATGCATTGCCGTTAGTGGTTTGGTTTTGTCTGGGTACTCCCGTTTTTCTCGTCATTGCATTCCGTTGCTGATCCACCTTCCGCTCGTTTCACCCCCATTATTTCTTAAGACCTCAGCTCAAGTCTTTGTGCCTGCATGCTAAGTTACTGTCGCTCACGCTAACACATTTGTGTCTATTTTTTTAAAGAACCAAATGTCTGTACATGAGTTTCACGCCATTCCTAATATTTTGCAAAAATACTATAATTTCAAGAGCTAATATTTCCCTTACGAATTGAGCTTGGCTCTATGTCATATATTGCCACCTCAACTTCTGTAAGAAATCACATCCTGAGATATATCGCGTGAATTTCCATAAATCCTACACACGTGTGTGTGTTATATATAGGATGAGTCAAGACAAGACTGAGTGTGTTAATTTCGGGAGGGGATTCTGTGTGAGAAATGAAGCGCAAATGTATTTGGGCATTTTCAAATAAAGTGAAAATAGTGGCCGCTACGCGACACAAGAAATTGAATTTGAAATTGCATTTCGTCAAATATTCCCGAAGTCATTTGAGGTTAAGCAACTTAATTTCTAACAGTGTAACAGAAAAGAGATATCTTGAACCCACCATGAGTATGGTTGTAATATCATCCCCCCTTCAGTATTTACTTGGAATTCATCGCCCTTTTTTGGCCGATACTTTAGAAAAACTGAGATGTAATGCACGTATACGTACGGTATGTTAATCGAAATGTGAAAAGCAACATAAAAGGTTGTCTTGTCAGCACTCGCTAAGGCTAACCGTTTTCGCGAATCAGCATTTGTATAATTAAAGGAGTGCGTAAGAGAGCCTGGGAATAAGCAAAATTACATGCAGTGTAACGTAAGAACCAGGCGTTGTCTACACGTAGGTACTAGCAGGCATGGTCAACGCCTAGTCCTTTGGCAACGCTGTACTTCAATTCGCATACCACTCAGTTATTCTTACGCACACCTTTAAATATACAAATGCTGATATATCGAAAATGGTTATCCTTAGTGATTACGAACACGACAACTTTTTTTTTTTAATTAATATACCGTACGTAAACATGCATTACATCTCAGTGTTTCGAAAGCAACGGCCAAAAAAATTGAGATAAACACCATGTACGTGCCGAAAGGGAGGTGATATTACAACCAATCACACTCATAACAAGTTCAAGGTTTCCCTTTCCTGTAACACTGTTCGAAATTATGTTGCTTAACCGCAAATGACTTCGTAAATATTTGACGAAATGCAATTTCAAATTCGATTTTCAGTGCCGCGTAGCGGCTACAATTTTCACTTTATCGAAAAATGCATTATTATATATCTGCTTTATTTTTCGTACGGAATTACCTCCTGAAACCAACACACTCAGTCCTGACTCATCCTGTATATATGTATATATATATTTATATTTATATCAGTATGTAGCGTGCATATAATAATAAAGAATATGTACATACGTGCACACATTTAAATCTATGGATATGTGGATTTTATATTTTAATTTGTGTGCCTCTACCACCCTCCTCGCTTATTTATATCAGCAGGCGTTAACAAAGAAGTATTAAAGATTTTTTCTGTGTTAGATGATATTGCGTTTTGATTCATGGATTTCTCACGTCATGTCTGCAGTCATCAGATTAAAAATAAAATAGAAACGAAAAGATTTAACATAACATAGCATTTCTAAAATTGCTTTGGTTTTATTGAAAAGAAAGTTTTGTATTTTTAAAACATATTACTTTCGTACATTTGGCTAGGTTGTTGAAAATATGGCTCGCAGATTAAAATAGGGGGCATTTTAATGCAGTTGAATGTTTAGAATAATTATTTATTGCATTATGCTAATGAAATATTATTTTTTGTACAGAGTGTGGTTTTAATACGAATAAATGCGTCCACGTTCACACTTTGGTGGCATAATTTTAGAGTTTCGAAACGGGTTCCTACAGTTTGAACTTTTGAAATCGTCTGAAAAGAAACTCGCTGGAGGAAGAAGGGTTGACGCACAAGTTTCCGGAGAGTTTTAACATCAAGATGAAGTATCTCAGTTCCGTAGTTTCTTTCCCGCAAATTCATGTAGATATGTGCGAAAGTTGTAGTTAGCGACGTCGTACCGAGGGAGAACGTGCGCTGCTGTCACCATTTCCCAGACTAGTTTCTACTTATTCCTGGTTTTTCCACACTTTTTTTAACCGAATCTTTAAGAAAACACTCAATGTATGACATGTTTGTTTGCTACCTAAATATGTCGTGTATCACAAGCGTTTTATAAATTTGTTAACATTAAGTTATTTTATTTTCGTTTATATATAACTTTTACTTATGTTTTACTCACAAATTATAATTATTTATGTCTAACTAATATGAATAAAAACAGAGAGAAAACAGGTGTGTTCATAATGCCAGTAATAAATAGTTCTTATGCAAAACATTATTACACTGAGCGCGCACGAATGCGGTGTGTTAACCATCTGGTTTAATTTTCTAAGCTTTGTTTGCATGAAGCGGAGGAATATCCTTGAAGTAGAACTTAGCAGGTCGTTAGGTTAGTTGGAAGTAACCGTAAATGGAGTATACCTGGTGGCATACGTTCCGACTGGAGAGAGCTACAGTGCTTGCTGAAGCGACGCCATTTGGATGTTGTGTAGTGTCTCAGACAAGCCTGCTGCCCGTGGCTACAGTCGGGGCTATAAGCCCGTGTTTCAGGTGTGGTGCAAACCAGGATTGCAGCAAACCCGGAAAAACACACCTTGTGGCACACACATAATTTTAATATTGCTACCTGACTAACACATAACTTTACTCTTACTTAGAATTTTTTATTTGAGACCATACTCATTCAAGAATAATTTGGCTGTAACTTTTCCTTTCTTTCATACACAAATGCAAGTTATACCTACATTGCATTATATTTACAGATTTCGTTTTAACAAAGGTTGGTGCTCAAAGAGAATGAAATCAAATAAATCGAAACTATAGTAACTTCCAGTCAAGGTTTTCAAATGCCAGCAACTTTTGGCAGATATACGCAATTGAAGGACCTGATTTCTAAGTTTTGTGTTAATGAATACGTTCTCTATTTTACCTTGCAACAACTACGTTAACAGGAATACGATGTCTACGATAGAAGAACTTATGTTTAGTGTACTGGTTTGTTAACGCATTTTCATGCCCACTAATAGGTTTAAATGATTTGATGCAGAATATTCATAGAGTTGACAAAAAAACTTAATTTTATAAATTTTAACTATTTTAAAATTATATTTGATACTCACGCGTTCAACTATAATGCACCTGAATTACAGGAATGACTCAAATACAACTACTATCATTTGGAGTCGTAACATACACGTCCAAGAAGGAATGAAATAAGAATCATCCCGAGAAAACTCTGTACCAAAACACACTCTACCGCGATGACTAAATGAGATCCCATCTTCGTAAATATTCTCGACTTAATTGGCTTACGGAGTTCAAAATGTAGGCCGACCGCTTATAGGGGTAAGGGAAGGTCTAGTTGTTGGCTAGTGAGACAAGTGTGGATGTTAGAGTAATTCTCCTTGGAAAGGAAGAGACTTACTTTTAGTGTAGTTCTATCACTGACTTTACAATTACAGTAAACTTAATTAATTTGCATACATAGCGATTGGCTGCAAGTGAAATGTAACATACTTACAATCGGTAGCAGAGAGTAGTTGAATTTATTATGCAAGTCGGTCGAAATCTCCAGAAGTATACACAAAATTAATCCCAGAAAAAAAAATCGAGTTTTATAGTTTTTACATATTTTGGGCCTTTTCAATTTAATGAGAAAGCAGGGTGTTAAAGATTAGTTTACAGTGACTCTGTTAGGTGTATTAGTGGTAAAGTACGTACTTACACTNCAAGTGAAATGTAACATACTTACAATCGGTAGCAGAGAGTAGTTGAATTTATTATGCAAGTCGGTCGAAATCTCCAGTAGTATACACAAAATTAATCCCAGAAAAAAAAATCGAGTTTTATAGTTTTTACATATTTTGGGCCTTTTCAATTTAATGAGAAAGCAGGGTGTTAAAGATTAGTTTACAGTGACTCTGTTAGGTGTATTAGTGGTAAAGTACGTACTTACACCCCTTACTCTTCGTCTCACACAAACTTCTGTATAATTGTTTACAGGATTAGAGAATTGTTTTTTAAGTGCCGTAACTGTACCAAGGACATCAGCGCAAACTGAGAAGAGCAATGCGATGTTTATCAGGCGGTGCAGAAGTTAATATGTTGTTTTTAAAGTTTCACCACACGGCTACATTGCACTTAAAAGAAATACGTGGCGTAACAGGGTTTACAAAATAAGTTTTTTTTTTCACTTCCATGTTATTTATTTGTAAATACAAAAACACAAATTGTAACATAATAATCCATTATTAGCATTCGAATAAATAAGCAAACGGCAAAATCATATATCACACCACTGCTGGAATTACATCATAGTTGTTTCAAGACACTAGGTATTAATTAACCACCAAAAAAAAAGTAATTTTTTTATATTTTATTAGATCCCCGTTTTACGCCAATTAGCTAATCAGGCGCGACTTAACAACTAAGAAAAACCTCAACTTATGACTAAGGACGAAACGTACAGCCATGCCTTATCCGGGATCCGAACCCAACACCCTCAATTACCTTATGATGGTATTCCGACCAACTCCGTCATGGAACTCGATAAGCTTAGATAGTATTTGGAGGCGTAGCGACCTCATTAGTTTTTTGTGGGTAGTCAATGTGAGTTATAGGCTATGTAATTTATTTCTATGTTACAAGAAATTAAATAAAATCGTGTTCTGCAGCTCCTTATGAGATGATTTGGGAAAATACATTAAGACGCTTTACGCATTAACATTCTGTAAATTACTAAATTTGATAGGCTGGTAAAGAATCAACAGTTTCCTTTTCTTTTTTAAATGAAGCAACCTTTTGTACCATTTATCATAGTCAACTATACATTTCAATATAATCTCCTTATTTCAGAACGTCCGCTGACTATAGAAGTAGTAACCGTCTCACAGACAGTTATCTCAGTAACAGGAATAATATAATACATTTTGATATCACTGTATTTGTATATAGCGGAGGTATTTGTAGCTCCTCAGCGCTCTATCACAGTGCTTAGGGCCTCCTCCAGGCGTGCGGTCCAGCCTCAAGCAGGGTTATGTCTCGAGGGTGAAGCCGGGTTCAGCGACGTGTCGCCGACACAGCTGCGGTCTGCAGTTACACGAGCCCAACTGTCGTTAAGGAAACTTGCGTGCCCTTATTGCGCTGTCGAGGTAGTTGCGGATATTTAAACAGCGGCCTAATGGCACGTCTAGTTCCCCAGCCGGCTCCATTCCCCGGCACCGGGCGTCAAGATGGCCGCAGTCACGTTCTCGCTTGCGGGTAGGCTGCTAGGGTGAGTCCGAGTGGGAAGGTTTTATGGTGCATAAATACGCACACAACATACGTGTCGAATTTTATGCATGACAAATGGTAACATTAAGGAAAGGCGAAGCTACCAATGATGCTACAAACTTGGTAAGTAATCTAATAAGTGTGGTGAATTACTACCGAAATATTTATTAGGCAAGCGAACTTACTTTGAGTTGAAAAACAAATATACGAAAAAAAATGTGTGTAGTACACAAAAATTCTCAGCTGTCGTGATTGTTGAAGGTAGAACAGTGTTAAACCACTTGACTAGCATTCGGGATAACCCCTGCTTGATTGTGGTCCAGCATTACTGATTTTTGTTTTCCAGGCCGATTCCTTCCCGATAACTGAGTTAATAGTGTTCTCCTTCCTACCAGGACCTTTCTACCGTTTGAGGACGCTCAAAATACCCACTCAATAAAATAAAAATAATTTATATAAATAACCTTCTGTGAGATTGGAAAGAATTGAGTTGAAAGAAGGTGCTCTGGTTGTCCTTGGATTCTGAACAGTTACTGGGAAGTTGAAGAGGGCAACACGGCACACTGTCTCCCCGCCTCTGTGTCGGCCGGGTGGATAAACGAACACAGGGTCATTAGTCCACCGGACTAAGTCTGTGCGTGGCCATAATTCCCCTAGCGGGATTCCCTGTGTCGGCCAAGAGGGAGAAAAGGNCCTCTGCATCGGCCGGGTGGATAAACGAACACAGGGTCATTAGTCCACCGGACTAAGTTTGTGCGTGGCCATAATTCCCCTAGCGGGATTCCCTGTGTCGGCCAAGAGGGAGAAAAGGGTTTTCAAGCCGGTCTGAGGCCTACGGCCTCAGGCTGCCCCTGAGACTTGACTAGTGGTAAAGGACTTTGGGTCTACTCGTATCCATATCATGTACATTTAGGGTGGAGTTATACTGTGTTAGCTCACCAAGAGACTTGTGTTAGTGAAGTGTTTTTGTCTGTACTCTATATTGAGACTACAAGAGTCGAAGTCCATCGTGTGGGTCCTGCAGCCGTGGGGCACGATGTCCGACTCAAGGAGCCCTGGTGGGCCGAAGAGAGGTCTCCTGGAGGTGTTGGGAATCACCACGGTTGAAAAATCGCCTCCCTTAATGGACCGGAGGAAAAGTTTTACCGGCTTCCTGAAGAGATAACTGATTCCCAGTGAGGTCACCTTGTCGGCCATAGAGAAACTTAGAGACTCCAGTTTTAACTGGGACAAGTATCCCCTTTCTACAGGGAAAAGGCGGATATATCGGAAATTGTGGAAAAGCACACATGGTGTGAAGGACACTATCGTGGACTCCTGGTTACAGGAAGTCTACGATGGTGAGCTGGCTTCTGAGGAGGGTGGACCCAGTGAACAAGAGGGTGAAAGGTCCGAGGGTACAGAGGAGGGGTCTTCCGCCTCTTCCTCCGATGAAGGCGAACCAAGGGATCTCAAAACGGCATCCAGAAAAATCCAGGAATTCACACTGGTAGGAAGAAAGGGTAAACCCCTTAAATCCTCCAGGTTGGTGTTTCCGAGAGAGACTTCGGAGACTGAGGTGGTGCCCACCCCCTCCATGAGACCAGCAAGAATGGAAACCGAAGCTGTGGCATCCACTTCGGGAATACAGGATTTGAAGGCCAAGAAGAAACTTCGGTTTCAAGCAGAAGAGGAGGCAGTCCCTGGAAGGGACTCATATGAACTGGAAAAAGCGAACATCTTAAAAGCTCACAATGAGACCTGTGAACTTGTAGAGGCTATGCAGAGCTGGATACTCTGTAAGAGCTCGAAGATAAACTCTACTCAGGCCAACTGGCTAATCCCCAAGTTGAGCCAGATTCAGTGCAAAATTGATGGGGTTTTACTGCAAAGCAGTCTTTTACTGGGGAAATTGGAAGTCACAGAAAAGACAAGTTATAAACAGACCTCTACTGGACCAGTGAAACCAGAGGTTCCGGCAATCAGGAGCTATGCCCAGGCAGCAGGAAAGGATCTTGAGCCTAAGCCTGCTAGGAAAATTGTACTGGTGTACCCTGAGGGTGATAAGTCAAGCTCCGAAACAAGGGAGATCTTGAAGAAAGGGTTTAACCCTAAAGAGGACGGGCTCCAGATACGGAACATCAGGGGAATAAGAGGTGGCGGTGTACTTGTGGAGGCAGGTGATGACAAGACCCTGCAAAGCATAAATAATGCTTCCAAAATCCAGGCCTTAGGTCTGAAACTTGAGGCTCCTGTAAGACGAGGACCCAAGATTGTAGTTTATGACATCCCTCGAAATGAGGACAGTGCTAATCTGCCAGAAACCATTTTCCGGCAGAATTATAGAGAAGGCAAATGTGGTGGACATGATCTTGAAAGTTTCAAGAGAGCAGTGACAATTAGTCACAGAACTGGTAAGAGGGAGGCAGACAGGGTCAACGTTGTGCTCCAGTGCGATCCGGCTGTCAGGAACGCCCTCATTGAAAAAGACAGGATATATGTGGGCTATGACAGCTGTCGAGTGCGAGATTATATCTCGCTCTCGCGCTGTTATAAGTGCCAACAATGGGGCCACATAGCTGCCAAATGCAGAGACAAGGAGTCCACCTGCTCAAGGTGCAGTAAAACTGGCCATGAATTCGGCAACTGCCCGAACAAGGACAAGGGAGATTTTAAAGACACGTGTGCCAACTGTCTTAGGAAAGGCCAAGCACATGACCATCGTGTGGACTCCAGAGATTGTCCAGCATATCAGAGGGCCCTGTCTGTCGAACTCTCCAGAATAGACTATGGCGCATGAGATGTTACGCTGTGGACAGTTGAATATGCAACGGTCAGCGGCAGTAGCTGCAGAACTTAATGGAATTGTAAAGGAGTTGGGGCTCGACATTGTTCTCTTCCAAGAACCATATGTCCCATTCGATAAGGTTGTGGGCCTGCATGGAAGTGTTTATACGTCTGGGGTTAGTCCCCGGGCTGGGGTGCTAGGAGCCAACAAAGATATGGACATAGTCATGATGACTAGTGTCTCAAACACGCATCACACTTGTGTCCAAGTGATAAAGGGAAGCATAGAGTGTTGGTTGGTCTCTTCGTATTTTCAGTTCGGGGATGAGACCCAGAACCATCTAGATAGATGGGAGATTATCAGCAACACACTCAGAGACAAACCTCTGATAATGTGTGCAGACGTCAACGCAAAATCGGAGCTATGGCACTCCCCTGTCACGGATGAGGCAGGGGAATTGGTGGGAGAATTTCTCCTCACCAATGACCTTGATGTTGCGAACAAGGAGGGAGAACTTCCCACATACACATCGCAGGCCCACGAATCTGAGTCATTTCTGGACATAACTGTTGTTAACAGAAAGGCCAATAACTGGGTTAAGAACTGGACAGTGACCAATGACAGCTCCAGTGACCATAGGCTGATCATTTTTGAAATACAGGGTGGTGGCTCACGTGAACCTGAAATCTTTGAAAAAGAAACAAGGTACATTCATAACATGGCGAATTGGCCTGCTTTTGACAGGACCCTGCTGAGTAAGCTGCGATCATACGATGTGATGGGCTCCCTGGATGACCGAGTTGAGCAATTGACAAGGTTTATCCAGGAGACCTGTGAAGAGAATTTGCGCAAAACCACAAGGGGACTCCCGAACCTCTCATGGTGGGACCATGAATTGGAATTGGAACGCAAAGAACTCAGAAGAATGCGAAGACGCCTTCATAAACTTCGTGGAGAGGAAAGGGCACAATTCTCAACACAGTACAAGGCTAAGAAGCAGTCTTACTTCAGTAGGGTCAAGAAGAAAAAGGCAAAATCCTGGGAGGATTATGTCACTAAAAAGGGTAATGAAGACCCATTTGGACTGGTTTATAAGCTTGCGGCCAACAAGATCAGGAGAACGGTGCCGCCACCTTGTTTGAAAATTGATGGGAACCTTATCTTGGATAAAAAGAGATCAATGGAAGTTCTGCTCCAAACTCTTCTCCCCGATGACTCATTGGAGGAAGAGGGTGAGGGTCACGCAGTGAAGAGACAGTCGATGAGCATTGTCCCGGAAGAGCAAGATGCACCCATCTTCGAAATGGAAGAGCTCACCGCGATGGTCTACAAGATGAAAAATGGCAAGGCCCCAGGTATTGACGGGGTTTCTACCGAAATCCTGAAGAGATGCTATGACCGAATCAAGGAAATTCTGCTGGACATTGTGAACGACTGTTTCCAAACTGGTGTGTTCCCCTCGCCTTGGAAAATGGGGTGCCTGAGGATTCTGCATAAGGAAAACAAGAAGGATCTGGATGACCCTAAATCCTACAGGCCTTTAACATTGCTTCCGGTGCTAGGCAAAGTCTACGAGAAGCTTGTCAATCAACGTCTAACGATGGCACTAGACGCGGAAGGCACACTATGCGAAAGTCAGTACGGCTTCAGGAGAGGTATGGGTACTGACTTCGCCTTGCATGATGTTATGAAAAAGATCAGGGATTCAAGAAGAAAATATGTAATGGCAGTCTTCCTTGACATTTCTGGAGCGTTTGACAATGCCTGGTGGCCGGAGGTGATGGACAGACTGAAGTCCAAGAGATGTCCTGCGAACATCTATAGGGTCATCCTTGATTTCTTCAAGGATAGATGGAGTATATACACCAGCGAGAATTCGCAGGTTAAGAAGAAGTTAACGAAGGGATGCCCCCAGGGGTCGGTCTTAGGACCTATCCTATGGAACATCCTCTTCGATGGATTTCTGGAATTGGAGTTGCCTCCGGAGTGTTCGGTTTTTGGCTATGCGGATGATGGGTTGTTCCTGGTGCCAGGCGACTCCAGAAGAGAGCTTGAATCCAAGGCTAGCATCTTGATGGAAAAGACATGGAATTGGGCCAGCGAGGTTAAGCTCAGCTTTTCCGTCGATAAGACGAAAATAATGCTCGTCAAGGGCAAACTACAGAGAACGCCAACCGTTCGCTTCGGGGGTTGCCCTATCAAATATGTGCAGGACTTCAGGTACCTCGGTGTCATTATGGATGACCGAATGAGCTTTCTGAAACATGTGGAATATGTGTCACGGAAGTCGGTAGTGGTATTCCAAAAATTGAGAAGAATAGGCAATACCAGTTGGGGCCTGAATTACAAGACCTTATTAACAATATACAAAGCTGTCTTCGAGGCCATTGTCTCATATGGTGCAGTCATGTGGCATCACCGCGCCGAACTTTCGTGGCATAAAAGAAAGCTCATCGGTGCACAGAGAGCAGCTCTGCTGACCGTGACATGTGCATATAAGACTGTTCCGAATGAGTCCCTTCCGGTGGTGGCCGGTGTGTTGCCAGCTGACCTGTTGGTCAGGTACAGGGGTCTGGTGGCGGAGGCATCGCGGGCTGGCAGGCTGAGAAAAGAAGGTAGAGAAGCCATCTTGGAAGGAATACTAGACAAATGGCAAGAGAGATGGTCTAATTCTGGAAAAGGTAGGCAAACCTTTGAACTGCTGCCAGATATAAGATCGAGACTCAGCTGTAAGTGGTTACGTGTGAACCACTACAGTATGCAGCTCCTAACTGGTCATGGGAATTTCAAGGCAAAACTACACAGCCTGCGGCTCGTGGTGTCCCCGCTCTGCGAGGTCTGTGGAACTGACGACACAGTGGAACATGTCCTGTCAGTCTGCCTGAAGACTGAAGACCTGAGAGAGCAGTTCAAAGCGCAGACAGAAGAACTGGGCATTCACTTGGAAGTCAAGACAGTCATGGAAGACAAACTAATCCATAGATTGTGGAATGATTTCGCAACCAAAATTGGCAGAAGGCTAGAGGATTTTGATAAATGGAACAGGCGAATTTCTGATGACCCATGATAGGGTACTCAGGTAAAGACTTACAGTGCAAAAGTCGAAGTATCTTAGATTGTCGAGGAGGACAGGTTTTAAATGAGAAAGCCAGTAGAATACTGTGTTACGGCAAGTAAGAAAAGTGAATGGCCCGAAGAGACCAAGAGGAAAGTGCCGTGCATTGCCTTACCCACCAGGGTACAGATGCAGTGCGGGAGGATGGAGGGTGTGTTGGCCTTCGGGCCTTAAAACCTGCCCCTTTTGCTTTCCAGGTCAGTAATATTAGGGCCTTTAACAGTAATGCTTGCATGAAAATATATTTCTATTATTTTTAATCGCCTTCCTCTTTAAAAAGAGTTTTAAGATACTCGAAAGAAAATTTTAATTCTTTAACAAATATGTCTAACTACAAGCTAGCTGGAATTTTTTAGTCACAGAACCAAATTGTTCATTGGTAAAACAGTACTCCGTCGCCATTATACATGTGGCAGCGAACGAGGTTGCAGTCTTCCTGCCGCAATGTGTATAAATCATAATGGAAAGTATTTGGCAAGTTCAGGGTGGTTGCCTATATAATTGTTACGATTATTCAGTTTTTACTTTAGAGTTTCTTTATAAAAATTTAATTTTTGAATATTTTCCATGTAAAATTGTCCATTGGTTCACAATGTTACATCCCTAAATCCTACAAAAAGTTTTCTTTTCTTCAGTATTCACAACATGTTTAGGTTAAACGTATTTCTTCTTAAAGCGAGTAAAGCAGGTTATCCGTCAGGTAAGCGTAAGCTTTGACAGTGAATAGTTATACGCAAACGTATGATAATCATTTATATAGTAAAATACAATATTGTGGAGAATGAATGCCAACAACCCTACAAAAATGTTTTACAGTTTTAAAGGCAACAATTTAATAAAAGTGGTGCGCCGTAAAATCATTTCTGTAAATTTTAAAAGTATTGCATTCCTACCAACGTGGTGTTATTTCGCGCCGTTAATTCGCCGGTTTTACTGGAAGTACGCTCTCACATAGTGTTTGCCGAAGCGTGGATCGGTACTCATGTTGAATGGTACTTGTGTGTGGGAATGGAACACGCACAAGAATACTCCATGTATCAGTTAACCCGGAGGCTGGTTGGACATACCGGCCAGCTCGAAATGTCTCCCTCTTCTGAGAGTTCAGCTCGTGTAACAACGGATGATAGCGACGCGAACATGGTATTACTGGGACCTCCACGAGTAGCGATCCCGTGAACCGCAGCACTAACGCGACGCCGAAAGTAATATGAGTTGGAGCAATCGTGACGTTTCTTTTTATGTCCAAAAATTCTACAAATTGTTTAGCTTATTTTAATCGTAACAAGTAAACCAAAGACATTTCGAACAAAACTTATTTTTAGATTGTTTATTTTTATGATAAAAGTATATGAAAAATATGTTAACCAATTATGTTCGACAAGGGTTTGCATACATTGTGAGAAAAAACTGAACCCTGTCAACTGCTGGTCGACACCAAAACATGAGGCCGCTGATTTGGCTCGGGACCACTTTACAGCCTGCAGACATCTCGGAAATAAACTGTACAGTCTCCGGAGAACTGTGCGTTTCAGACACCGTCGCATTCCGCTGTTCGGACGTCACCAGTTCTACAAAAACGCCGACAGCTGTCATGGCCGGCCTTTGCAGAGAGGCGAGTTTTGACAGTTTGCTAGTTATAGAACTCCCGTCCTTTACGTTCAAGCAGCACACTTACTTTTCTAACAAAGCTCTCTCCACGGTTAGCTAAACACTTTTTGCATCAACATTTAAAATTTTCCTTCCCGTATTTTTATGAAATTTAACGTAAACGTTTTGGCTTTCTCCTAGTTGGTGGAAAAAGGTGTTCCAATATATTTTTTATTAAAGTGAAATATCTAAATTTGTTGCGACTTAAAAATTTTTTGTCTCCTACATAATACAATTGACGAAATTCTGTGTTAATTTATTTGGTCGTCGAATAGGTATTTGCCGTATGGGACAGAGCAGTGATTGTTTTACATTTAGTGAGAGACAAAAAGAGATATGAGGTCAGTGCTTTATAACTCGGGTTTTTAGCGCCTATGGAAGCTGAAATAAGGTGGAGCTCTAATAGCGAGGAACAGCACCAGCCAACAACATCCTTAACGTTCTCCGCATGCGTAAATCCGGATTCGAACCCTTCGGGAATGGCGCCCGGTTCGCTTTGGTTGGGGGTGAATAGTCTGACCTGACCACTATGCAACCACGCCACGCCCTTTTTATTTATTTTTGTTGCGGAAGGACAATGGCGGCTCCTGTTTTTTTGGTGGAAGGATATACTTTGGGCAGAAAGGAGAAAGCAACCAGGGAGTGCATTATTGGAGGCGCCGCCGTGCGTCGTTTGCTATTGGCTCCTGCAGCTGCGTCGCTTGCGCTGAGCCACCTTGGTGTCGTTGAAAAACGCTTGTAAACGCGGCAGTCAGTGCCCAGGGTCTTAAAATTTTCTCTGAATAATTAGATCCATGAGTCATGATTCCATGAAAACTCTTAACAAGGTCACTTTTAGTTTTACCTGTCAATTGTTTACTTTAGCAGCTATTAGTTAATACGCATACAGTATAAGATCAACTAAGTCTAACAAAACAAGTTTATTTTGAATTAAAATCACGTTTAAGTATTTAGCTAAATTGCTGTTTATCAAAACCACGCTCTAAGCCTGCATGAGCGTGGGGGAGAGAGGAGTCATTACTAAATAATGTACAATTGAACTCATATCTAAAATTGGCATATACAAGCATGCCTTTCCTTGAGTTCTGTAACAGGAGGTTCTGAAATGTTATTTACTCTTTTCCCAGTGCCCTTACGCTGCCCGTATAGTTGCAGTTAGTTAACTTTGTTCACCTATCGTGTTTATACTACGGGTCTTGATGCAAAACAAAACAATTCAAGTGATCCACATGTCGCTCCGAAATCGGTACAGAGAATTTCGCCCAGTGTCCTGTAGCCAGACCCGACAGTTAGCACTATCCTGTCACTTGTAGCTATAACTGCTGATTAATTCCAAATCCCGTGCGCATAAAATGGTCGCGACCATACAATCTTTAGAAATCTATGCGCTTTAAAAATCCGTAACTTATGACATGGATCTGAAACTATTTATTATTTTTCAGCTACAATTTCACGTGAGTGGATAGTATCATTTATTCGGTTTAGCTGTTGTTTCTTATTTTGGTTGGTATTTTTTAGCTTTGCATTTGAATTTGCAGAATGCCCTAACTCTGTGCAACTTTCTTGCCAAGCCAGAAGCCACGAACAGACCGCACACTCGCCACATAATACTTGAAATACAAACGTGGCGGCGAACTTGAACCGCACACAGAAGAAAATGGCAGGGGTCACGCTGGTGTAGTGGCTAGACTGCTTGTTTCCCACCTAGGCGAACCGGGTTCGAGTCCGGATGTTCGTATGCGGGAATCGTGCCGGTGGGTTTACCGTGGATCNCTTCCCACCTAGGCGAACCGGGTTCGAGTCCGGATGTTCGTATGCGGGAATCGTGCCGGTGGGTTTACCGTGGATCTTCCGTTTCCCCCGCCCTTGCATTCCGGCGCTGCTCCATATTCACCGCTTTTCACCATAATTTGTTCTCAAGACATCTATGTTTTAACCGCCCAAATCTCTACAATCCACTCCACTAGAAAATAGCAGAATGGAATACCGTTCGACAATCAGCGCCTAATAACTTACTTGCCAGTCGACAGCGCAGCCGACAGTGAATCTTTCGCAGCACGCATGTGTGAATCAGACACAAGGGCCTTGTAGCCAGTCTGAGAATTGGCGCGCCCACATGGAAGGAACCGCCACAGCATTTACGTTCTGTATCTGTCCATATTCTGTGGCGACGCGTCTCGGCGTGAAGGATCCCAGAGCGGCGTTGATAAACTTCCGTTTAATATTGAGTGCGCGTGCCGGGAGAGACGTCTCCGGAGACGGCTTGTGAACAGCGTGTTCGCAAGCACGCGGTGTTTACACGACACGGCCGGGCCTCCTACATCAAAGTGCGACGCGCCGACGTGCCTGTTTTACTGCGCCGCGCCGCCCGAGCATCGCTCACCTCAGCCACCGGCACCGACGTAAATATTTGCACGCGCTGTGGAGCTTCTCCGCACTCGCGTATGTTTCCACACTGATGGTCGCATACCCCGCTATTGAGTGGCCACTCTGCCTGACGCTTGACTAGACGTTTTTAGCACCGCCGGCTTTCCAGAAACACCGAAACTTATTTGTAAACATGTTTAAGTGGTTGTCAAGGGCACGTTAAAAATATTTTATAAAAGGGTGTTTTGTTGAACATGTCATTTTTAATGGTGTAAGACTTTTAAGTGGTGGTAGGGCAGTTTCAAAATATGCCTTATTTGTCTTCACAAATAGTTGTGTTTCAAACACAAACTGCAGCAATTTTTATATAAATTTTAAAACTAACACTCAAAATGAATTTGTGTGTAATTTTTTATATTTTTTTTGCGTTGATTTATTGAGGTTTATATATTTTATTCAAGTCACGTATTTCAAATTAATATTAGTCGAACTGTTATACAATATGGCGAAATAATAACTAAAACTCTGCATGTGCAAACCTCACAGGTATTATTATTTTTATCGATTTCAAGTCACTCTGTAGCATTTTATATTTTACCATGCAAAATAATAAAAAAAAATTTTACATGTTATTATGGACCCTTTTTGCAAAAGATGACGATACAGCAAAAAGCTCACCTATCACTGTCAAAAAATGTCAGTTTTCGTCTTGTACACTTAGCTTTAAAATGTTAAAATTATATGTTGGTTTGCTTTTATAAGTGATGGGTCTGCCTATTTTAGTCTTAAGTATTTAATTTTAAGCTCATTTTTGGTTGCCGTACCGTGGTGATTAAGTTGGTAACGCGTCTACCTTAAGGTTGGAAAGCTATGGTCTGAGTCATAACTCTACTAGTTAGTTACATTTTGTTCAACGTATGCTAAGAAGTAACTCCTTCATCGGGAATTGTAAATCTAATGAAGTTTGACGTGGTACGTGTCATCACCGTGTACCGGAAGCTCCTTTCAATTAATGACCTACATATCGTGTTGCGTATGTACGCTTATTAGGATTATTAATCTAAACGGCGAGGAATTGGGGATTAAACACGGTAATAACCTAAAATGAGAATAGAAAAGGACTAGGGGTAAACTATTCGCTGGTGCAGTTGGCCAGAAACAAACCGACGATCTACAGGTTGAAAGTAATTTACCACCGTTGACAAAACACATTCGATATAGACGTTAACTTATAAATCCTATGCATTACCTTTGCATTTGATGGTAGCGGTGATGCTAACCGTACTTATTTAACTTCTTTGTAAATTTGGCGAAATTCACCCTTGTACAATATGTGTATTATCGCAACTGTGCTGAAAGAAACAGTAAATNTTCTTTGTAAATTTGGCGAAATTCACCCTTGTACAATATGTGTATTATCGCAACTGTGCTGAAAGAAACAGTAAATAAAATCTGCTTGTTTAGTTTGAATTTATTTTGTTGAATGTCACAGTACAGTGATTATCAATAATGGCGAATAAGCCTCTATCGCACCAGTTTTTAAAACCCACGAAAAAATTCAGATATGTCGTTTGGGAAGACTAAAATCTACATCGTGCTAATATTACAAAATAAAATTATTTTCCATTTTCGTAAGTTGGTAATGTCCTCATAAACTCGACAAATAAAATCTTATGCACTCCATGCCTCGGGTACGTTGACTTTAATTTTATTGTACAAAATCGTTTTATATGTTCCTGTTAGCATTTTTACCAAAAAAGCGTTAAATTAAAATTAGTCTAAATTGTAAAACGCAGTAAGGCTTCAGTTTTTCTAACCTATATAATCGTTAGTAGCTATAGCGGAGGTATTTCCATTGTTGTTGGACTTATAAAAGACGTCTTGCTTGCGAAAGCACCAGACGACTTTATAAAGCCATTAAATAGAAATCACACGAATACTTCGTTTGATGCCATGTTTTTTCATATGGGTTCACTATAACCGTGCAGAAGCGTCCTACCGACTGTAACAGTCGTGTGGCTATATAGCCATTTTTTGCCTTGAGCAGGTGTGACTCTAGTAGACTTGCCCAGTGCACTCCATAAATGCAAGTACTGCCAAAGTGCACGCAATTTACAATGAGTATTCCATCACCTTTGTTAGGACGGGCTTTCTACATGAGAGGATCCTCTGCGGCCGTGCTGTCAGTGGCATGTGATTTGGAGCCGAATTTTATCAAGAGGTGCGGTCGGTTCGGTAATTCAAACGTCGACTTCCTACGAAACTATGCTATACCCTCTCATTTACTACTGGCACTACGGCTGATGCCGATAGGATGAATGAACAGGCATGGAATTGACCTGCTCATCNTAGGATGAATGAACAGGCATGGAATTGACCTGCTCATCGGGCAGCAAGCACAGATTGACTAGCAGACGTGGTAGCACTCTCTTATTAGCACTCTATTATAATTCAAGCGTTTTATCCTCCATTATCTACACCTTCCTTTGACTGGTGGTGTGTAGAAATGTAGGTAGCTATTTTCAAGGGGTCTTGAAATCCAATGGGGATGAAGCGAGTTGAGTATGGAGCATCGCCGGAATACAGAGGCGGGGTATACGGGAGGTCCCCGACAAAATCCACCGACCAGCGGCATCGTCCGGCACGATTCCCACGTACGAAAATCGGGGGGCGGCCCTACCGGGAATTCAACCCGGTTTGCTTAGGCGAAGGCGAACGCTCTAGCCGCTGCGTCCTTCTCTGCCTGGTGAACGCCCACAGCTTTGAGGCTTCTTAAAGTGTGGCACATTTTTTGGGG
Organism: Clitarchus hookeri; assembly: GCA_002778355.1. Lineage (NCBI taxonomy): Eukaryota > Metazoa > Arthropoda > Insecta > Phasmatodea > Phasmatidae > Clitarchus > Clitarchus hookeri. Next base: position 118,085 of record NQII01005216.1, on the reverse strand, counting down.
GAAAGTGGAGGTAGGGAATTGGAAGTGTGTAATTTCAAGGAACTGCACCAGCTTTCGCCTGGTGTGTGGGTGGGAAAACTATTTTGGGGGAAAATAATTCCCTTTGCAGCCGGCCGGGATCGAACCCACGAGTTCTGAAATACGAGTCAGACATGCTACCACGTGACCAAACACCCTCGATGACATTTTTGAACTGCAACTTGCGGTACATTTACTGTATATCACTTGTGAATTCGTTGATTGGCGAGAAATGAAACAAGCCTAGACTTGTTTAGTAAAGTTGAACTGTAACTGTTATAGTTACAAAAATTTTCAATATCTATTTTTAAAAAATTCCAACTGTTGTCATAAGGCAGACTGGAATGTTTTTCTCGATAGGTATGTTAGTAAAAAATCCTCTTATTGAATGTAATTACGATAGCTCACATAGCAGCAGAACTTTCTTTAATAACAGCTGCAAGTGGCCATATTACATACAGCCTAACACAAGTATTTTGTGTTATTGCAGGTACTTGTAAAAGTGTATCAAGATGGTATATATGTGGCAAGCCAGGTATTCTCACACTTCTTTCCTGGAACATCCCGTGTAATTACGCAATTCCCTCCTGTGCGAGAAACGATTTATGTAAACAATTATTCTATCTGCAATGCCATGAAATGTGTTAGACTTTCAACATTACTTAGCCAGTCTACACATTTCCCTCCTTCTAAAACCGTGGAAGTTGATTCGTGGAAACATCGTGTGAGTTCCTAAACCCTAGGNTATATATACACATACATACACACACCATCACCTCATAATTGTGGTTACCGAATCTCTTAGTGGATTGTGGCGAATCTCGTGCGATGGCCATGGAAACCCTGTTTGCACAAATCCGTTATTTCATATCAGCTAACCCAACTGTAACTTTTACTCCTTCCTTCGCTCTCTGAAAGAAGGTCTGCAGTTCAAATTGAATGTGAAAAAATATGAGAGTACTGCTAAAAAATTTATAGCACACAATTCTGACTTAAATATAAATACGTACCTTTACTTCGCTCATCAGCAATTTCAATTACAAACGAACGAAAAGCACCATCATTTGCAGTCCAAAGTTAAGTAAAACGAAATGTTTGACACTGTACCGCGCTGCCGACAGGACTGATGTACAAACGAATTCCAACAACACTGGTATAATCCGGCTCCGAGTGGACTAAGGACTCCACAGCTCCAGGCGGCATTCGAATTGAGAGAAACAAGAGTTTTCTCCCATTACTGAGTGAGCTAAATGCGTCCAATCGGCAATGTCAATTACTTGTACTCAAAATACCTTGCGTAAGTATGGCTCTAGTCTCCTTACCNTAAATGCGTCCAATCGGCAATGTCAATTACTTGTACTCAAAATACCTTGCGTAAGTATGGCTCTAGTCTCCTTACCTGATACACTAAATAACAACCAGTTTTAACTAAGGCACACATAGTCTACACTGAACACCCACATTGATTACAGTAATTTTTTGTATAATATGTGTAAATTTATATTTGCACCCAAAAGTAACTTAGAAACTGAAGTTGTCTAAAATATTTATTAAAGTAGCTGTTCGGTGTAAAAAAAAAAAAAGCACCTTGATCATACAGTAAATTATAAAAATGTTGGTAGTTTCTGTATTGCGATACTTTTACCAGGAAGAAGTGAACGTAGTTTTTCGTATGCACATTGATCTTTAAATATTTCAGACACGACTTCACTTGAACATAACGCTGACCGAATTGCAGCAGATTCTGAATTACGATTCACATTACGCGGATGAGGTTCTCATCAGTGTATATGGTTATTTTGAAAAACTGCAGAAATTTTTAGACATATATTAATTTTCTTTCTTTATAGATTCATTACTTGATATTATAGAAACAAAACCTGTAATCGTTAACAAAAAGAATAAACCTCTGTTACTTATTTCTTGCCTTCAACTTCTTCTAACGACACAATATATCGATTCNTCGTTAACAAAAAGAATAAACCTCTGTTACTTATTTCTTGCCTTCAACTTCTTCTAACGACACAATATATCGATTCTTCTCTTTAATTCACGCTGGATTTATCATCCGAAATATGAAATGTTCCAGTTTCATGTGCCACTACATCGTCCAATTTATCTTTACTATTATATTAATTACATTTCATAGCTCATACGGTATATATATTTCATTTGTGTTTTNATTTATCATCCGAAATATGAAATGTTCCAGTTTCATGTGCCACTACATCGTCCAATTTATCTTTACTATTATATTAATTACATTTCATAGCTCATACGGTATATATATTTCATTTGTGTTTTGTGATTTAACGTTTATGAGTTTCTACATTTAGTAATGATATACACTAGAGTGGCCATGGGATAGGAAAAAGTCTGACCAGTTTTGTTGCAAATTCTTGGGCTGATGCAGAGAAGTGCTTGTGTTATCGACTGGGAGGTAGCAGTCAAAATACGCCAGCAAAAGTAGGTCAACACCCTGGCATTAGCTCACCCACATGTTCGTTCACATTCTGCTAAAGGCGAGCCTGTCTCACGCGCGTTATCAGTTCTCGTTGCATTTGTGAATACCCATCTCATGAGTTACTAGTGGTGCCATGGCATGTGTTTCGTTTCCGTCGTAGAATTCTGTATTAACTGAAATTTGATTTTATTTATCTCTGCGAAAATAAATTATCAAAAATATATAACGGTCATTGTTTTAAATTGCAATTTATTGTTTTACTATAGTTAGGTNCTGCGAAAATAAATTATCAAAAATATATAACGGTCATTGTTTTAAATTGCAATTTATTGTTTTACTATAGTTAGGTTTTCATGATAAAATATGATTACTGTTAGCATTTACAATTAAAAATTTGATATTAATCATGAATGATGTCGTACATCAACGTAGCGTTTTTAATTCCGTTTATGTGAAAGGGAGTTGACAGGGATTGATTGTTCACTAGTCGAGACATATATTTTATATGCACGGAGGTCTACAATGAGACTCAGTTTTTACAGTTTGGGGTTGTGATCTACTACAAAGGTGACTGTTCGTACACATAATCAGCATATTAAATTTGTCGATTCAAATGTCATTAACACTGTGTCCGAACTTAGGAATGCACTTATGTATATAATCAAACTCCACTCGGCTCGATACTTGACACATTCCGACAGGCATACTTACTTGCATCCGTTACAGCAACTAACCAGCTGATAAAATTTTGAACAAGCATTTTGACGGAAAATAAATACTGAATCTTTGCTGGAATGTAGGCGCATATATTCAAAAGTATCAACCCATTCGGAGCTGTAGCTGAAAAGCGCATGGCAATGGAAAAGTTGCTATTAATCAATTACATACATTTTTTCAAGATAGGAATGAATAACCCTATTGATGCAGTAAATGCAGTTATCTATAATTTATTATTAAAACTTCTAAAAATTAGAGGTAAATGTTATTGTAACACAAATATTGGAATGATTAAAAATTAATTTTCTAACTTTGATATAACTTCTACACTCATCCATGCCTTGCCTTCTAAAAGATTGGCAGTGTTCTCACTGCCCTGCATATTAACGTTACATTCATTGCCACGCCAGTTTATAACAAATCACGAAGAAAACTTGTTATGTTTATCTTGGCTCGTCTAAATCATTAAAGGTTATATATTATATATTGTTAAGAACTTTTCTCGGTGGCCTTTTTCGTAAGTTAATGCCTCTATAACACTCTTTAGAAAAATAAATATTATGAATTGAAATTATGAACTACATATAAATCGCTTTTCAAAATAGTAGCCTATGGACTGTAAGGACGCGAGACAAACACACAATCGTTTTCCCATGTACGTGCGTATGTCATTTCCTGAAAAATGTACAACATTTACGTACTTAGACGAATGCGAACGCTGTATAAGTTTGTATCTCATTAAGCATAAAACATTACGCATACTGGGGAAAATAACATCGATGATCACGTATAAGGCTGAACTCTAACAGATGTTTGTTTTAAAGCAACAATATAATTTTTGTCTCTGTAAGATCCATGTTTACAATAATGATGTGCATCAGTGGTTATTGTCTGAAAAGCTGGCAGCTATGTGTATTTACAGGTACACGAGTGTAAAACAGCAGACCATTTTATAGTCTACCCTGTAACCTCGAACTCATAACAGTTATTATTAGTAATGATAACACTAAAGAACGCATGAAAACTAGACGTAACAAAGACAGTCGTAATATTCTACTTTAGACAATATTACAAAATACAACTATTTGTACACTAACCATCGTTTGAATGCAATGACTCGGTGCGAATCGCTAATAGTTAAGATAAGTATACAATAAAGAGTATGCATTAAGAACTATGCAGTAAGCACTTATCTGTCATATGGAAATACGTCTTCTGTATTTGCAGTTTCCAATAACGTTTTGATTCTTAATTCTAGCAAATGGAAACAGGCGGCAAGCCTGTTATGTTTACATTTGTTCCTAACCTTATTTTATATATCACAGCCATATTTAAGAAGATCATACTTTAAAGCCGACATTTTCTNTTACATTTGTTCCTAACCTTATTTTATATATCACAGCCATATTTAAGAAGATCATACTTTAAAGCCGACATTTTCTATCAGAGAAGCTTACTGTTGTCAACAAATATAATCGTACACGAATTTTTAATAGTGTTAATACTTACGGTACTGTAAATAGCCGTTTCCCGCCAACAACATCGTCTACTATGTCCTGAGTGGTCATCGCCTTACAAGTTTCACTTAAGATGTAAAATACAACTATTTTTTTTTTAGCGCTTAAGGAAATTACCACAATGGANTGTCAGAGAAGCTTACTGTTGTGAACAAATATAATCGTTTGCATGTGCACGTACACGAATTTTTAATAGTGTTAATACTTACGGTACTGTAAATAACCGTTTCCCGCCAACAACATCGTCTACTATGTCCTGAGTGGTCGTCGCCTTACAAGTTTCACTTAAGATGTAAAATACAACTATTTTTTTTTTAGCGCTTAAGGAAATTACCACAATGGAATTGCTGTAAGAGGGAAATAAATTAAGTACGGCGCCCCAAGATAAATGAGTACACCATCTTAGCAACGCATTAAACCTCCGCGAGTTTTTACCCCGCTCCGGAATTTGCGCAGCTCTTACAGTGGAGAATGGACCACCATGAAGCAAAACACTTATCTTTCTTTGCTCCCACAATAACTTGGTGGCGGTCATAAGAGGTCGGGCTGAGAGGAAAAGGAAATAATATTATGTATGTGCGTTGTAATATTATCGTCGTGCTGAGGGCCCATTTCCGAACGCTTTCTGCTTTTACGGAACGCAAGCACGCGACATAGATCATTCACGAGAAGCGCACACAATCGTTCACCCCCCCC